>JAHBCN010002894.1:0-83438 GCA_019359885.1 Listronotus oregonensis
TAATTTTTTTTTAAAAAGCACAACCACAAAATGTCAAGTTCATTTGCCGCCATTTACTTTAAGTACTTTATAACACCGGCACTTTCCCCCGCAGATTTTTTTGTTTTTACCCAATGTCTGGGGGAAAAAAACTGTCCCGGTCCCCTTCCCAAATTTCACACAGTAAGCCCTTTTTACAGGTTTAGTTTTTTTTAATTTTAACAATATTTTCTTTAAAAAAGTTGATTTATTCACAATAAAACAACAGAGCAACAGGTCATTCAACGTAAATTATATGACTAAACAAACAGCAAACGTGTGTCGCTAGATCACAAGGCATAGTTGCCAGATTTCCTTGTTCACGGCTTGTTAGTAAAGTAAGGCTGTGACAATACTAACACAGGTGACGTCACTCAACCTTTTTATAAACAAAAATGCATTTTGTGTCCGTCCACTCATGGGTTTTTTTAGATGTCATTTATTTCTGTCAAAATCACCTAATGAAAGATTAAACTTTGTCAAACAACATAGTCTGTGTGGCAATTGTTTAAGATCACATCAAAATAAACCGTGTCCAGTGTCCATGACATGCAAAATATGAAATTTTTAAACTCATCATACCACGATCCATGTTAACAGGCCTTCAGCTACAGCTACAGCTTTCTCTAATGGTCAATCTAATGTGGAACAATCGTCATATTCTGTAAACACAAAATTCTGTGTAAAAAAATAATTTTTATAAACCCTTTAAAGGTATGCAGCCACCAGCTACAGCTAACAACTCAGCTCACAACTCAGTTACATACTCAGCTAACAACTCAGCTAATCACTCAGTCAACCACTTGGGTATACAGTCGCTGCAGCCAGCATTTAACCAACCCCTATTCAGATTTCAACATCACAATCAGCGACTCAGCAACCCCCTCCTCAAGTGAATACATGCGCATCATACAGTACAAGTTTCACATGCCTATTCCCCACTGCCGAAGTAGACATAAGAGATTTTCAAGGTAATTTTCACACCACCCCGTGTTCTCTTTGACTCGGCAACCCTGGTCCTTGATTTTTTGAGCCATTTTAAACAGGCTAGGTTTGAAAAGACGACCCCGTTCGATTACAATTCAAGTCTTTAAAGGGTATAACCTCCATTCCCCGGGCATTACACATTGTTTTATTTAAACCAAAAAATAAACCTGAGCCTCCCTTTTTTAATTTAAAGGGCTATATTTTTGCCTACTGTAAGCACAAATCATCCTAGGACTTCTGTGGACATTTCAAGTTTATCATACATCCAAGGTCTGCCTTTAGCTGACAGCAAGCTTCACCCCCCTGGTCCAATGGATTTTTTTACTCAGTGCAGATTTAGTACCCTGCATGCTAGGAAATGGACGGGTTTTTGGGTAATAAAAATCAGCCAGTAGCATTAGAAACTTTTTTTGGCTGGATTTTACAAGGTAGGCATATACTGAAAGTACAAATTCTTCTCTTTTTAGTTGTCATTTTTTTCATTGGGCCCCAAATAGACATGCTTCTACGGGAATTTTGGGAAGTCGAACAACTCCCGAAAACTTGTAACACTTTATCACCCGATAAAATAAAATGTGAAAAAAAAATTTAAAAAGAAAACTTTTTCTAAATCATCGGGAAAGATTTTTTGTATCTCTTCTATTTAAACACAATAATCTTGATTTTGGCGACACGCATACAGATAGTAGATTCATGTACCTAGAGACCCCTTTCCCAAAAAACCCAGATTTTCCCATCTCTCATATTCTAATTTTATAAAAGAGTATCTTGATCAAAACTTCATATCTAAAATTATTTTCCCGGGGGTTACTCTCTTCATCAGCATAATTTACCACACCACTGTGTTGTAAAACCTGAGAGTAAGTCCACAAAAATAAGGGATTTTTTGATGCCAGTGTTTGGTTCAAAGGGGGTTTTAAGTCTTAATCAAACCCTTTTTCCAGGCATAAAGCAAATCAAGACTTGTCATCCCATTTTATTAAAATTTCGTCATACCCTATTTTTTTACAGACATTCGTCTTATGTATAATCAGATTATAGTCACCCCTGAACATAGGGACTATCAGCCTTTCGTGGCTTTTTTCTAGATCAAAACCCAAAGTCAAAGAATACACTTTTTGACAGGGTAACTTTTGGTTTTTCCCTTCCGCCCCATATTTGGCTCTACGAACAATCGAAGAGTTGGCTATCATTGAACAAGAAAATTATTTTGGCGCATCCAAGGTTCTCCAAGAGTCAGTTTACGTCGATGACTACGTCAGCGGGCAGACTCAGTAGACTCACCCTTTACAGCTACAAGCAGATTTGATATCTCTACAAAAAAAGGTTGCTTTGAATTAAGAAAATGGGCGAGCAATCATCCTGCCCTCTTATCAGCTGTTCCTAGCTCCCCTACACAAGTCATTTTTGACATGAAGGTCCAAGTTATGTAAAGGTTCTAGCCCTTTCGGGGGAAACCCCTAACCTTGACTGTTTCACATACTCTTGTTCTCCCATTGAAGCTAACTGCACTAAAAGAAAAATTTCTTAGTCAGATTGCTAAATTTTTGGGTGTTAAACAACCTAGCACCAATGGTTCTCTTTAAAGCATATCTTGCAAGAATCTTCCCTTTTTCCAAACGAGATTGGGATGAATTAGCTCCGGGTCAGTTGTTGATACATGGGAAGGTTTTAAACATGAACTTCCTAAACAGCGGGGCCCGAACAACCTCCCAAAATTTTTTCTCGATAAGCTTCCAAAAAGCCCCAGCTGAGGAAAAGACTGTTTGTTTTATGTTCAAGTCAACACTCCCAATTTTATTTCTACACTTCTTTTCAGATTTTCGTCTCTACCCAAGATTCAGAATGTCATAACATATTTATCAGATTCATCGATCTCCGTGTCAAAAAAAGGACATTTGAATCGACTGTTTTGCTCCCCCTTTTTGGAAACACTGCCTTACAAATTTTTAAAAATTAACGCCGTTCAAAAGGAGTGCTTCTCCGACATACTTCATATTTGTAAAAAAAATGACACCTTTCCTAAACCCTTTCGAAAATTAGCACCCTTTTTTGACGAGGTAGGTTTTTCGGGGGGGTGGTAGACTAAGAAAATCAACCCTATCTTTCCCCTGCAAAACACCCTATCTTATTACCTAAAAAAAACATTTTTTCGCATCTTTATCGTGTCATCGGCGATAAAAATTTTGTCTTACGACGAGTTAAAACCCCCTTTTTCCCCCCGGGGATGGCCCCCAAATTCTCGACCCTTGTGTCCTATTGGGGAGGACCCCAACGATTTTACCCCATTTTTCACCAGGATTTTTTGACCTGTGAACCAATAAATTTTTCCCCGAAGGGGTTTATCGGGGGATTCCCCTCAATCGCCTCAACCGCTGGCAACTTTTACAGAAGATGCAAGGGAATTTCTGGAAAAGGTGGGCTAAAAAAATATCTGCATACACTGCAAACTCGTTCTAAATGGACAACATCGATACCTAACATAAAAAAGAACACCTTAGTTTTAATAAAAAAAAAAAAAGCAACCTCCAAGAGAATGGGCTCTTGCACGCGTAAAAAACTTCACCCTGGTGGGGTGGTTTTGTTTGTGACCCTTGGGGACCCCATGGGGGAAACCTTTTTAACGCCCCCTTGAAAAGGGTTTTTCCCCTTTTTAATTAAGGCTAATTTTTTGCTCATCAATTTTTTTTTTTAATTTTTTTTTTTTTTTTAGTGCTATCCCCCTTACGTCTGGAAAAAAAGTTTTATTTTTAAATTTTTTTTTTTTGACTGGAACAGTAAATTTTTTTCTCCACAGTAGAATAAAAAAACTATCATGTTTTTTGGGGGGGGAATGTTGGGAAAATCACTCGTTTCCAAGCGTTATATATTTTTTTTTTTTTTTGTTTATTTTAAATTTTTTCCCAAATTAAAAATGATTCCTTGAATTTAAATATGGGGCTAATTTCCATACGCACAAGGTTCCGGGGCATATCCACCTGATCCTGCGCTTTGACCGGGGGCTACGACACTTTTTTCAGAAAAATTTTGGGAACGGTCAACGGCCAACGGTCACGTTTTAAAAAACAATAATTAATAATTACAGCCCATCGGCTACTGCTTTTTTGTGAATATCATCGTTATCATCTCCCATTGTTGTACCCCGAACACCGGAGACATCGGGTACTTCCAAGGCCACGCAGCCAAAGAAAAAGGATAAAAAAAGGGTGCACCCCCAGCGAAGACCTTCTATAAGTCAAAGGTGAGTGCATTTTGGGTTCTTTGTGCGTGTCTCTTAAAAGGTTAATTAATCAACAATCAAACTGTTAAAAAAATAGTCCTTCGTAGTATTCACCAAAGTCTCTCGGCGACAATAACGATGGTATATTTTTTCTTAAAGCTATATGCGTCCTCTTTAAAATCATGTTGAAAATTTAAAAATTGGTTGTTGGGAGAAATAGTTTTTCTTTGTCTGTTAAATGACGGTTTGGTTGTTTTTAAGTAATTACAGCTATTCAAATCAATTTTAATTAACCAAATCTTTACAACATTGAATTTCCTCTTCACCGTTCTCTCTGGGGCATAACAAAAAAAAATTCAAGTACTCATATGTCAGACTACTGCTTTCAAAACGATTTTAAAAGCAAAAATCCCGTGGGGTTAATGTTTGCCCCGGTTTGTAGTTAACGGGTAAAAAAATGACTTTATAGTTCCAGGGTTATTTTATCATTACAACTAAACAAAAAGAAATATTTATCTATCTATTGTATATAATGTAAAGCAAAATAGAAAAGTATTGTAAACATCTAAAAAGGTCGACCAGACTTTTACGAATATAATTAATGGGTCACTAGCTAAATGTGTGGATATGCACAACATTTTTATTTGTGGGTGTATTAGGAGTGCAAAATGAAATATTGCAGCTGTTTTCATCTTTAGATATACAGGGATGCGCAAAAGTCCGAAATAAAATTAATATCTTTTTAACCAGTAACTTAGGAAATAAACGCTGAAACACGTCAATTGATTTTAAATTGTACGCATTTTTTGGTAATAAAATGAAATATTTTTTTTCAACCCCTTAGCTGCAACCCTCCCCAACTTTTTTTTTTCAAATGCACACCTATGTCGTGTGTGGGCTCATTGAAAAGCTCGTAAAAAATGGAATCTGACCATACCCTTTTTTTCTTAAACTTATGTGGTTACCAGGAAATGAGAAAAAACTCTTTTAAAAACAAAAAAGTTAGAAATACCTACTTAGTGCTATCTACGGGTGAATTAACGTAACAGATGCTGAAAATGCCCTCCACCCTCTACTTGGCAGGCTCCTAAGCGATGGTAAAACCCGTCTACGGAATTCCGAATGGCCTCAGCCGGTATGTTATGTGATTCCACTCTAATTCTGTTTTTTAGATCTTCAATATTAGCCGGCCTATTTTGATAAACCTTGTCTTTCAGATATCCCAAAAAAAAAATCTAATGGCGTTAAATCTGGGGATCGTAGCGGCCATTCAATTGTACCACGTCGTCCAATCCAGCGTCCTGCAAATATTTCATCGAGATATTCTCTGACGTTAATACCAAAATGTGGGGGAGCACCGTCCTGTTGGAACCAAAGTGTGGATATCTGGATTGCTTTTATTGGGAAACATAACAGCTAAAGCAGGCACTAATTAAAGCGTAAAAAGTCTAAGTAGCGGCAGCTGTAAGGTTTCCTCAAAAAGTATGGTCCTAAAATTCTGTTGTTGATGATGCCTGCCCATACATTTACTTTCTGAGGATGCTGCGTATGAGCTTCGCATATCCAGTGTGGGTTTTCCTGACTCCAGAATCGATAATTGTGCCTGTTAACTACTCCATTTAAATAAAAAGTAGCTTCGTCCGAAAAGAGTATGTTCAGTGGAAACCCCTTATTCTCGTCACATCGCCTCATTATTTCCTCCAAAATTGCAAAAAGCCTGTCATAGTCATCTTCCAAGAGCTCTTGGACAAGATATACCTTATATGGGTGGTATTTTTCTGTTTCAAAAACGTCCCAATCGTACGTCCAGACGCAGGATTGTTTTGGGCTAATGAAACCGTTACAAATGTGGATCTTCCTGCAGAGATAAGGCAATGTCCAATTTTTGATCTTGGTCTAAAACATGTGGCCGGCCACTTCTGGGCTAGTCCTTCACAGTACCATGTCCTTCAAATTTGTGTAGGATCTTAATCACAGTAGCCTGGGAAATGTGATTTACCGGATATTTTGCATTAAATAAAGTACACACTTCACTTTGACCCCGCATTCTATCCCCACAACCCAACAATATCAAGACTTCGATACGCTGCCTCTCTGACAATACCATTTTTGTTTGGCAAATTAAAAAGAACACTTTGAAGGTACACAATTAATAAACTAAACAGATTTCAATTTTACCCAGAAATGCCACAATTTTAAAACTGAGTCAAAAAATTTTTTCTTATCAGGGCATTAAATTTGGTACAAAAATTTAACAACCTTTTTCTCTTTTTGAAGTACACTGCTCAACAATTGCTTGGGATTATAACTAATTTTATGTGTAATTTTTTTCTGAAAAAATAAATTCCAAAGAATGTTGATTACATTATCAGTTTTAGACATAATCAATAAAATTTGTTGTGCTGCCTGCCCAGGTTGGTCTGTTCTTAAAATTTGTAAACTTTTAGAAACTAGGTACTGATGATCCTTAGCAATTGTTGAGCAGTGTACATCATCAATGCTGAATGCCACTTTATTTGTTTATTTGCAATGTTAATTCACCCGTAGATAGCACTAAGTTGGTATTTCTAACTTTTTTGTTTTTAAAAGAGTTTTTTCTCATTTCCTGGTAACCACATAAGTTTTTTAAAAAAAGAAGAAAGGGTATGGTCAGATTCCATTTTTTACGAGCTTTTCAATGAGCCCATACACGACATAGGTTTGCATTTGAAAAAAAAAGTTGGGAAGGGTTGCAGCTAAGAGGTTGAAAAAAAAATTGATTTTATTCCAAAAACATGCGTACAATTTAAAATCAATTGACGTGTTTCAGCGTTTTTTTCCTAAGTTACTGGTTAAAAAGATATTAATTTTATTCCGGACTTTTGCGCATCCCTGTATTATTCATATTAAATACTTGTTGTCATTACCTTTAAATTTACCCAGTTGTAATATTTTATTTTTAACAAAGTACTTTTACCTATATTTGATAATGAGTGTATAATTTATTTTAGCTGAGCGAATGCAGATTTTCTATAATCGCGTAATAATTTTAACTAATGGCTGCTCTGGTAAATGATCTAATCACTGAAATTTTGCCCGATAATTACCTAAATGCTACTTAACCGGTATTACCAATTAATCCAATTTCTTAAAAATATAATTGTATAATTATTTTTATTGCTGGTTAACCTAATGAGAATTAAAAACGTAGTTTTTATTTTAATGTAAGGGTATTATATCTTGGATATCATATTTAATAATTTAATTTTTATTTTTTTGTATATAAAACAAATTATATATTTATTTAAAATATTTTGTTTTTCTCAGTAGGTACTTTTAAATCAGAACCTAAATAAAAAATGTATCACATTAAAAAAAAGTAACAAAAATATGGAAAAACTAATCTGAATAATATAACGAAGCAGAAAAAAATCTTGTTTTAGCGCTGGCGTTTTGTATTTAAATTAAAAACTTTTATAGCTTCTTAATATGGTTAGTATTAAAAACATATCTAACCAAAAGTTAATTCAGGTATTAGTGGTTATTTTTTAATTCAGAAAAATTAAATAAGTTAGAAAAGACACTACCACATTTTAACTTATTGCTATGACAACGATGTAACGATGTGTGATAATATTATCAATTCATATTTTTTTTATTAAATGTCAAAAATACTGCAAAGTCTTATAATATACTTAAACATTATTCAAATAAAATAGCAGTCCTAACTAGCCATTGATGAATCCATCCACAATTTATTAACTTAGGGCGAAATGCAGGTGGCAAAACCCAAGGGTAGTAAACTTAACAAGGAGTGCCGATTTTTACTATTTGTCCGCAGATATAGGTTATGTTTGGACGTCACCTTTGCCCATTTTGCCCAGAAGGCAGATTTATTTTATTAATTTTTGTTAAAATTTATCCTTTTAAAACTATTTTGGATATGTACTTACTATTAGAACTGTAATGTATAATATTTTGACAAATTAAGACTTTATATTACTTGTAAACAAAACAAAAAGGCAAACAGATTACGTCACAAATACCGAATTTACATTTAAATTGGTTTATATGGGCTTAAATGGGATCGAGCACTCCTTGTTAGGTTTATTACCCTTGGGCAAAACCCATCGCTGTGTTCACACGTCGGCGTCGTGTCGTGGTTGGGCCCAGTAGGATCTTTTGGAACATGCGCTAGAGTTGCTGGTTATCGGCAACTCCTTTGGCTAGCATATGGAACGGGATCCGAAGCTAAGATGAACACAAGGTTTAACTCAAGGTGTTAGCATACCGTGCTGATGAGTGAATGACATCCTGTGCCTTAAGCAGGTGTCTCCAACGGTTCCTCTGAGATACAGGGCGACCTCTCAGAGTATTTAGCCTTACTGCGTAATGCGGGGTCTGGGTGGACTATTACTAGCTCCAAACAGCGGACAGAACCGCTTTCATAGGAAAAAAGTGACAAAGGTGCGATGACCGAAACGGATAAATCCGTTTCGAGGGGTGCCACCCACAGGCAGACAAAGATGTGCCGACCAAAACGGGTGAATCCGTTTCGAAAGGTGACCCTGAAGTCACCGGCGCCTGTTTTACGATGAAGGGCTAATCCATCCCGAACAAACAGGTGCTTAGGAAGGTATCCCTGAATCCAAACCGAAGGCGGACAGAACCACTTTTGTGGGAAAAACGGTTCTCTGGCTTTAACCCGAAAACAGAAAAAACCGTTTTCATAGGGAAAGGCCGGAGAAACGGCCTCAGAAGGAACATCTGGTTCCTGCAACAAGGACCTGGTAGCTACCCACGTCACTTAACCGGAAGAGGAGGGCATGACGGATCTAATCGTTTGCTCGTCATACTTTCCAGGAGACAGGGACACAGAACACATATTGTGCTCGTGTCCGGTAGCGACACGATTAAAAGGAGATGTAAGAACTCTCTTTCAATCCGATATCGGATTCGTTGAAAGTCTGATCCTATTGTGAGAAACATAAAAATGTGTTAGCCACACTAGACCGAGCGGTCGCGGAGGAGGGCGTAAAAAGTCCACTCAATTTAACCTAACCTAACCTAACCTCTGTGGACTATGTTGGGGTGCAATCATCCCCTAAAATATATAAAATAATATGCAATTTTAAAAATTGCAAAAAAATTTAGTTTTTCAGGATATGTCCAATAAAAAATAAATGTATATGATAATAAACCAGCCTTTTCTGAGGGTGAAACCAGCCTTATCAATAAGAAAAATTGAATGAAATACTAGCTTTTTGAAAAAAATCTTAGCGTCTTTTTTTTAGGGATATAAATATACCTTTTTTTATTCAAGTATATAAATGTACCTGGATTTTTCGAGTTCACTTTTAACCAAAACCACTCCTGCAAGGAAGTATATTCATCCCCTAAAATGTAAAAAATCATATTCAACTTAAAATTTTAAAAAACACATATAGATGTTTTAGGATATTTCAAATATGATATTAATTAACATAAAATCACCGTTCAAAGTGAGTTTTGATAATAAACCACTCCTAAAAGTAGGGGTAAAGACACGCGCATTATCAGGAAAATTAAATAAAATGTTAGCTTCATAAAAAAAATGTTATTTTGAAATATTTAATTTAATTGCATAAAACAGCCATTTTTAGATTTTTTCAGTTCATTTTTAATCCAAACCATCTTCTACAAAAGGGGTACATTCATTCCTAAAAATAAAAAAATTATATACACATTTTAAAATAAAAAAAAATAAAAATGTTCTAAGATATCTCAAATATAATATGAAAATAAATCCAACGTTCAAAGTGACTTTCGATCAAAAGCAAACCCATAAAATTAAGGGTGCAGCTAACCCTTGTTATAAGCCACACTGAATATAAGGAAAATTAAATAAAATGTTAGTTGTTTCAAAGATAAGTTTTAGCTTTGTGCCTTTTAATCTAAGGGTATAAAACAGATCTTCTTAGATGTTATATGATTAAAACTTACTCCGTTAAGTAGTTATACATTTATTTCGTATTAAACATGCATTGAAACATATGAGTATATTTTTCCGATTTCTAAAGTTTCATTTGATTCTATGTAATTTAGGGGATACATTTTTTGAGCTTCGATCAAAAATAAACTCCAAAAATCTAAGAAGACTGATTTAATACACTTGGGATGAAAAATATGAGGCCAAAACAATTCTTGCATAAGCTAGCATTTTATTTAATTTTCCTTATAATAAGGGTGTCTTTACCCTTAATCTTAGGGGATGGTTTATTATGGCTTTTGAACATTGATTTTATGTTAATATCATACTTGACATATTCTAAAACAGCTAAATATATTTTTTACAATTTTAAGTTGTATATGATTTTTTACATTTTGGAGAACAAATATACCCTCTTGCAGGAGTAGTTTTGAGTATAAGTAAACTTGAAAAGTTTTGGTATATCTGCTTTATATACTTGTATCAAAAAACTACGAAGTTTTTTTGAAAAAGCTAGCGTTTCATTTAATTTTTTCTATTGATAAGGGTGGTTTCACCCTTGGATAAGGTAGTTGATTATCATATACATTTATTTCTTATTAGACACGTCCTGAAAAATCTGATTTTTTTGCAATTTTTAAAGTTGTGTATGATTTTGTACATTTTAGAGGATGATTGCACCTTTACATAATCCATGGAAGTTGGTTTACTACCTTCTCAGGAATGAAGATGCAATATTTTATTTTTTCAAGGTCCATTCAAAACAAAAATCGCAGTGAGAATAACTTTTAATACCACTGCTATTTTTGCAATTCTTAAGTTTTAGCGACTTTCCAACCCCTTAATAGGGGTGATTTTAGAAAATTTGCAAAAAATGAAAATCAGCGCTTATCATAATATTTTGCGCCGAGTAATTTGGTATAAAATATATATTTGTATGTCTTTTTCTCACATTTCCGTACATTGTAAAAAAAAACAGGCAGTTTTGTCACTCTTTGTGTGTTCGTATCCGAGAATGGTGCATTGTGATGTCACGCAGCCTCTAAATATCCGAATGTTGTTTTAGCATGGCGTTTAAATTTAACACGTATATAGCTCCCTGATAAAATTATTATTAAAAATATTTAGGTATAAGTGGTCATTTTTTAAGTCAGAAAAATTGAACAAGTAAAAAAACACTACAACATTTTAACCTATTGCTATGACAACGATGTGGCTAAAATATTATCATTTTATATTGTTTTATTAAAAGTCAAAAATACTGCAAAGTCTTATATCATACTTATATATTGTTCAATTGAAATAGCAGTCGTAACTAGCCATTGATTAATCCATCCACAATTTATCAACTCAGGGCAAAATGCAGTTGGCAAAACAAATTATTTATTAAATTTTTTATTAGTAATGATGATAAGAATACTATTAAACAGGGTAAGTCGGGAAAAATGGACTCTAAGGTAAGATAACATATAAGAAGGTATTCCAATCCCGCAGTGCATGATGGGAAATGTGTCAAGCGGTTCTGCCGCCATGGGTGTGTCTGGCATACTAACTGGCCTCTAAAGTATTTTCATGATACTATTACTCGAGAAGATAAACCCACGCGCATAAAGATAAGCCTATCCTCGCACGCCTGCGTCACTCGATGAAATTTCCCCAGAAAGAAAGCAAAGACCTATATTTCCCAATTATTATTGGTTAGAACAAGAATCGTGAATTAAATTTAATACGTCCCCACTTTTCCATATCTGAAATATAATTGGGGAAAATAAACGCTTTGCTAACCAGAACTAACCATACGACTAAAACTTAGGGCTTTTTGAATTTGTTTAAATTATGCCCACATAGAAGTTATTAAAAAAATTTTTATAATTTTTGATTGGAGAAGCAAAAATTTAAGACAAGCCCCAAGGTCTAGTCTCTGGTTGTTCTGGTTAGGCGGCTTTTTATTTTCCCCATTATTTTTTTAATAATTAGATTCTTGTTCTAAACAAAAATCTTGGAATGCCTAAGGGTCTTTAACGCTTCGTGTCATAAAGTTAAAGACCGCTAGGCATTCCAAGATTTTATTGGTTAGAACAAGAATCGTGAATTAAATTTAATACGTCCCACATTTTCATATCTGAAATATAAGGGGAAAAAAATAGCCGCTTTGCTAACCAAAACTAACCGACCGACTAGAACGTATTAAATTTATTCACGATTCTTGTTCAACCAATAAAATCCTTGGAATCCTTAGGGTCTTTAACGCTTCGGTCCAAAAGGGATTTTTAAAGAATTTCGCCACGTTTTGGAGGTACGGTTGGTCAAAAATAGTGATGGGATAATTCGAATTAAAAATAATCGATAATCCGATTATTGAAATAACCGCTATCATGCGATTATTCAGATTTAATTTTTTTTTTTTTTAAATTTTATTTTTCGTAATTCAAATTAAATCTGAATAATCGCATGATAGCGGTTTTTTCAATAATCGGATTATAAATTTTATTTTTAATTCGAATTATCCCATCACTATTCTACCAACCAAATACACAAAGTGGCGAAATCGTCTTTAATATGGCATTTCGATTTCTGTTTAGATGTTAGATAGATTAAGCGCATGATTTGTTTATTTTTTAAAGTCATAAGTAATGCCAAAATACAATAAAACGTTAAAAAAGGTTTAAAACACTGCTTTCCCAACCGTCAGCAGAATTGTTGTCATCGATACGCCGCGCAAGTCGTACGAAATTAAACGCCAAGTGGTTTTATCTTCTAGTAATATATCATAAAGTATTTTCATCCTAAATCCCGCAATGATAAAAATAAGGATGAAAAATTTAAGAGGCCACTGCCAGATACACTAGTGGCGGCGCAACCGCTTAAAAACATTTCCCATCATGCATTGTAGGATTGGAATACCTTCTTCTATATTATCTTACTTCAATACTCCCATTAGGGTCGAACGAAAATCACCACGCAATAGTTAAAAGTAATTTAAACTCAGGTTTTTAGTAAACTTGTAGGGGGAAAAATATGGATAAAAATTCCCTTTTTTTTGGAAAATCGTCTTACAAGGGATAACTACTTACGTTCTTTACAGAATGAATTGCAAGGACTACTGGAGGAGATTCTTTTGAACTTTTGAATTCAAAAGTATTTTTAATACAACGGAGCTCCTGCCCATTTCGATCATCAACTACAACCTCCTAGATCGCCATACCTCAGGTCGTCGGACTATAATTTATGGGGTAGGTTTAAAAATGATGTATACAAAGTAAAGGTAGATACTAGGGATAAATTAAATAGACGCATTAGAAATGCTGCACTTTATATTAAAGAAAGGCACGAATCAATTAGAAAAGCTAGGTGCGCCATTTGTAAAAGAAGCAGGAACTGTTTGGAAGTCAGTGGCTGTATTTAAAAAAAAATACTAAAGCAATGATGTATTTAAAACAATGTTATTGTTGGATATATCGGTTTAAGAATATTATTATTTTAGTTTACACTGTAACTTAAAAACAAATGAATATTGGATAAAAAACATTAGAGTTTTTATCTATAATGTTGATGCATAGATTACACCCTTAGAGTTTGGCCCATTTCTCCCGACTCCCTTTATATATTTTGTAAAGACATCCAATCTTTTGATTTGATTAGAATAAATAATGTCTATTGAATGCTACTTTTAAGTGCTTTGATACACTATTTTTATTAAAAATATTACAAGCGTTTTTTTTAAGGCCCTATAAAATATTTTCTGTATAAAAACAACAACTTTGTCGTTGGTAATATTCCATAATATTTGTGTTGCTTTTCAGTAACAAAGATAAATCATGTCGTGCCTGTCTAGCTCTGGTTTGTGTTCAAAAGTTGATTTGTCATAATTTTTGTTTGGAGAGTTGCAGTTTTAACGCTGATACCGACGTCAACTCAGCTATTGCCAATATTATACAAGTAGATGTATGAAAATTATTAGTAAAAAATAATTTTTAAAAGCAAACTTTTAAATACATATTCTAAGAAGAAAAAAATTCATTTACACATACATTAAATTGCACAATTTTTATGATATAAAAGCTTGTCCCGAGATTTACCTATTTCTTAAAAAATTCTTAGAATTACTTATGTCAAGATCAAGTTACATACTGTATTCTTGTTTGCCTACAAAGGTAAATCTCGCTGGCAACTTTTTTTTTAAATATATTTCTACTTCTTAACTTTATTTATTACAAAAGAATATACAGGGTGTCCCAGAATATGTGGCCAATCTCTCGGAATTTAATAGAAAACCTAAAAATATTATGACAAGTTCCCATAAACTTTTTTCCTATGACCCTCCCCTACGAAGATACAGGTGCATAACGGATGCCCTGGAAATCGTTTTTGTTTAAACTTTAAGATACTAGGCGTAATTTAATGTTTTTAATATGATGATTACTAGATAAGTATTCTTAAAATAAACCCAATAATCTATTTGGCTTATTTAGTTTGCAGGGACGGACTAGCTCTTACAATAATAGCAATTTTTTAACACCCTGTAAGATAAAGACCCAACAATATTATTTTTGGATAGCTTTAACCTTAAACTAAAAAAAAGGTATTCTTGATTGACATCGATAAAATCAACTGTTTACGAGAAATAAAATATCATAGTTGATAATTTTTTTTACATTATACAGGTTGTTTTCTAATTGTACGTCAATATTTAGGGAAACAATTCTTGGGTCCATTTTAAGAAAAAAACTTCATGTGAACGTATATCCTAAACGTCTGAACTTTCGAGATACAGGGTGGTAAAATTTTTAAAAAGAAATTATTTATTATTAATATCTGTTATACCACTTTAGATATTTTAATTAAATTTGGCATACATGTACAAAGTATCAAGAAGCATTTTGTAGTGTACCACATTTTTTTTTATTTGCAAAAATAGGCAGGTCAAATTCTGTTCGAACGCCACTGGTGAAGATAAAAAAAAATGTGGTTCACTAAAAACTGCTTCTTGATACATAGTACATGTATGCCAAATTTCATTAAAAAATCTATAGTGATATTACAGATATTAATAATAAATATTTTTTTTTTGAAAATTTTACAACCCTGTGTCTCAAAAGTTGAGACATTTAGGGCATACGTTCACATAAAGTTTTCTTCTTAAAATGGACCCAAGAATTGTTTCCCTAAATATTGACGTACAATTAGAAAACAACCTGTATAATGTAAAAAAAATACCAACTATGATATTTTATTTCTCGTAAACAGTTGATTTAATCGATGTCAATCAAGAATACCTTTTTTTTGGTTCAAGGTGAAAGCTTTTCAAAAATAATATTATTGAGCCTTTATCATACAGGGTGTTAAAAAAAATGCTATTATTGTGTCAGAGCTAGTCCGTCCCTGGCAAACTAAATAAGCCAAATATGATTTATTGGATTTATTTTAAGAAAACATATCTAGTAACCATCAAACTAAAAAAATATTAAATTACTCATAGCATTTCAAAAGTTATTTAAACAAAAACGATTTCCAGGAGCGTCCCTTATGTACCTGTATCTCAGTAGGGGAGGGTCATAGGCAAAAAGTTTATGGGAACTTGTCATAATATTTTTAGGTTTTCTATTAGATTCTGAGAGATTGTCCACATATTCTGGGACACCCTGTATAGTGGCGTATATTAATTACAAAAAGTGGAGAGATCCAACTGTTGATTTATTTATAACTCCCAAAATTATGTAAAGTGTTTTAACAAGTGGCGGGCTAAAATTTGTAATTAAAACTGTAATTAAAATATTGAGATATTAAAATAGTTATAAAATCCTATGATTCGTTTAACTAAATGTTTAAATTATATTGTAAATATTTACTTCACACTTTGACTGTGGAGCCAGTGCATAAAACTATATTGATAAGGTCTATTTAAAAACTATGGACAAAATACGACACAATCTGGAAGGAAAAAAGTTATGGTTTAGTGTCGATGAGACCACTGATATGTTGCTAATATTATAGTTGCACCTTTAAGTTATCACAAACCTGAAAACTCATATTTAATTAACAGTAAATTTCTTTCTAAAACCAATAGTAAGACAATAACAAAATCTGTAGTAAAAAGTATTACTTTACTACTGTCAGTCACTAGTATTCAGAAAAGTGGCGTTTTGTTTCTTTCGGATAGCGCTCATATATGCTGAATGCAGGACGACATTTTTCCAAATTGCTTGATTTGACATGTTTTTCTCATGTCCTACATAGAATATGCGAAATGGTACGTAACTTTTATCCACTTATTAATACTTTAGTTATCGAGGTAAAAAAAGTTTTTTTTTAGTCACATGCGCAAATTACGAAATTTAAAGATATGTGTCCTAATGTCGCATTACCCCCACAACCTGCTATGACAAGGTGGGGAATATGGCTATCAGCAGTTACATATTACCATATAAATTATAATGTGGTCAAAAATGTTATCGAAAACTTACAAGATGATGCTTTAAGTATGAAAAAATGTAAAGAAGTTATAAAAGCACCAAACGTTAAATCTGATTTAAAATTTATTTTTGAAAATTTTGGATATCTTCCGAATATTATTGAACAGTCATAAAAACAAAATGCCTCCCTAGTGCCTTCATTTCATGTATTTTAAATCACTATAAACAAGCTTAAATCTGTTCCTAATGAAATTGGTGACAAATTAAAATTGTATGTACAAAAAGTCTTGGAAAAAAATCCAGGATTTTTAGAAATAACACACATTTTTGAGGCACTACAAAATAAAAGAACTGACTTGTAAAATCATTTCGTTTTACTCCAGTTACAAGCTATGATGTCGAAAGGGGCTTTTTTAGACTTAGAGATATTTTAAATTATAAAAAAAATAATTTTTGCCGAAACCAACTTTGAAAAGACGTAAGCTATATCATGTAATGCAAATAAATTGTAAAACACTCCTGTTATGTTTTTATTTCACATTTTTTAAAATTTATTTATAATTAATATCTCCTTAATACGCACGCCAATGAATTTACCAGAAATAAAAAACGTATAGGGAACGAACTCGTCCCAAAATCTGGGTCCTATTAATAAAATATAATTAGAGACGTCATAAGATCCTACGTAAATTTTACATGCTATCCACCATTTTTTTCTATCTTTACTAATAACCTAGATACAGAGAGGTACTGCACTACACCGCAACCTTTTTTAACGTTGCAGTTGTTTTGAAAATCGAACTTGATAAGATACCATCAGATTTGCTCTTATAGTTTTCTCAATACTATGAAAATCCATTGACAAGGCGCTACCATGAACTTTAAACTGTTATACAAGAGGGATTTTTTACGTTTTATATTTAAAAAATTATTATTGTTTATTATTAAAATAAACAGAAATTCTCAAATGGGGGCAAGTATAAACGACAAAACTTACCAATGTTTAATTTTTGTTTTATAGGTAAAAATTTTAAATTATCTCTTTAAAGACTGAGGTCAAACAAAATTATTACAAGACGGTTAAGAAACAATTTTCATTTTATTTAAAATGAAATTTTGGGCGAGATTTTCCAATGTTAAATGAAAACAGCAAAAGATTGGTTTTATTAAGTTAAGATTTTTTAAACCCACGATATTATGACTTTTTTAATTTAATATTGCTGTAAAATTCTAAAGCATTTAGCCTGCGTTTATGTATTTTTTTTGTCATTTAAAGCGTTATTATATAATATTTTTTTAAACAAATCTTTGGATATCCGGTTGTTTTAATTTAAAAAATCTAGTTAGTTTAAGTATTATTTTGGACCTATGTATCAAACTAAGAAATATTGAGTGTTGAAAAAGGCTAAAAAAGATATATGGATAGCAAAAACTCCAAAGCCAACTTAAGATGTAAGCCCTTTAATCTTGTTTCTCCAAAAAAATGGTATTATAATACTAAATTAAAATACTTATAACTTAATTGTGCACTCAATATAGCCCCATAGCGAGCAAAACGCATCTCGAGATCGAGTCACAAGGAACAACAGAAAATCCGGATGTATGCATTTTAACTTTCTTTAAAACGAAGTTTCATTTCTGTAATACCGGTGAATGGATCAGGTTTTCCTTCATCGTGTCATGAATCATTTCTTGAAAAGTGCATTGAAGTTAATGGCACTTACTTAAAAGACGTAACTTTTAAAAGTTTGGAGAAGTCGTATGTTACAGTAAATCACAAAGAGTGAATTGTAATTAATTGTAATAAAATGTTAGTTTTATTAAGTTCTGACAATTTTACGAAGCAATTAAACCTCCCAATAACGGACGCCACGGCCAAGTGCGGTAAGAGGTCATTGAGAAAATAAAACCAAAAATAATACGTTATATGCTTAATATATTAATAATTATATTTATATATTTACATATACATATATATAATATATAACGGAAAAATAATCATGTTTGTTAAAAAAAAACAGAAATTTTATTACGTATCTATAACACATAAGTACTACATATAATATTATTATGAAGACAATAAAGTATTACTACCTAATTTAAATAATATACGTAAATGTTAAGAGCAGTAGCCACTTTTAAATAATCTGTAAAAATTGTTGTGTGTTTAATTTTATTGGTATTTTCAATTCATTTAAGGGGGTTTGAAACATCTTATTTATTATTAAAATTTGATAAGAATTGCACATCAATCTTATATTAAAAATAAAATAAACTTTTTAAATTCCCCCCACCCTAATTTCTAGAGGGTTTCAGGGGAAAATTTCCAAAAAATCTTTTTGTTTTTTTTTTCCGGTTTATAAATGGGAATAACATTGCTGGGGGAATTAAAATATATGAAGAAATAATTTATTTAAATAATTAAAGATAATGTGCAACCTGAAGAAAAACAACATTCTAAAAAAATTTTTTATCACCGCATTATTTTTTTCCAAAAAAAACACCTTTTAAGTTTTAAATTCTTTTTCCTTCTAACCTTTCCCCCCACACAATAACTTTTTTTGTCCCAAAGAAAAAAGTTTTTAAATCAATCTTTTTCAAAAGGGGAAAAACGGGGATTTTGGGTAACGTTTTAAAACTCCCGGTGGAAAGGGGTTGTTAAAAAAAAAAACCATTAGTTTTTATTCTGACAAATTCACCCCCGTAAATCAATGTATCCATGTTTTTTTTTTGAAACCCATTTTTTTTGGGGAAAAAGTAATGTGCCCCCAAAAACCGGCCTTACTTTTTAAAAACTATGGGCCCACTATTTCCCTTTTGAGAACAAAAAAGAGCTTTTTCGAGACCCCTCCACTTTATTTTTAATGCTGTTTTTAATCTGGAAAAAACCCTAAGGTTAAAAACCCGGGGGTAACCAAAAAAATATTGGAACTAATTAATTTCAACATCCTTTAATTTCATGACACAAATTCTAAGGTATTTCAATTCCAATTTCCCCATTCTTTCTAATGTTTCAGAGTTTATATGCTTCCAATGCTTTTAAATATTTAAATTAAAGTAATCAATCAATCAGTTTAATTTAATCTATACCTCCACCAAAATTTGAAAAAAACTAAAGGAATTCGTCCTCAATATCGCAATTATGTGCTTATACAATTCCCTTAGTTTCACACTTAAAACAGTTTTTTATTTCGCGATATTTTTTCCAGGCTGCTGAAACCCATATTAATCGTTTCACTGAAATACTTTCCACCTTCTCCAATGACTTTATGTCCATTCATGCTAATAATCTTTTTACTCATACTCTATAAATGACTTTAAAGTTTTGAATAATGCCCATGATCCAAAGGCTGACAATGAGTGTATTTAAAGGAAAATGATTCTTCTAATTGGGAAACTTTTGTGAGCTTCGTTTATTTTAAATTTCTATTATGCTCTCATTCGCGACAAATGTGTCGTTATAGATTTCTGTAATTTATTTTAATTCAATTTTTTAAAAATTAAAAAACTATTTTAATTTAAACTTTGTAAACTTGAAAACTTGTTCTTACTTTTAACAGAAAAATATATTTTCCTACTCTTTAAAAATTTAAAAAAAATAAAAGGCGTTAAATATGTCTCTGGGAGAATAATCCTTATTAAATTATTGACTTTAATTTAATCTTCCAATCGTCAACAGTTTCCATGTTTATGATTGCAGATTCACCACACACTGTTTTAAAAGATATTTCGTACCTTCGACAGAATTTTTGCAACCAACCATTAGAAGCTTTGAACTCCAATAATTTCAAACTCTGGGCTGCTTCCAATGCCTTTTCTTAAAGTAGAGGTCCAATTAAACACTGTCTAATCAATGGCTAATCCATCGGTTTTTGGAAATTTTCTTTTTTGTGATACGTTTCCACTCTTCTCAAAAAGATCTTTTATTTCGTTTTTATTTTTTAAAACCGACTTATCTGTGTTTTTCCGACATGGTACTTTTCTGCGAGTTTTCGGACACTTAAACTATATTTTTCACTATTCGCGATAATATTTATGTTTTCATCGAGAGATAAACATTTTCTTTTTTGAGAAGCCATATTGACTAACACACAAGAATAAACTAAAGTAAAATAGGTAATTTAAATACCTGGCTAGGCATACTATGAAGGGATGCGATAAATTTTGCAGGTACGTAACTTCATATTTGATCGTACGCCTTCTACCTGAGTTATATTAAAAGGACCATAATTAGGAAATTCCAATATCTAAATTTTGGCGACAAAAACCCAATTTTGTCGAGTCTGTCCGTAATTACAGAGGTATTTTTCCCAACAATTTACCTATTACTGCGTCGTCAGACTGTCCGCGTTCGTTATATGGTGTGTCCGGTATATAGAGGTTTTACTGTATATATATATATATATATATATATATATATATATATATATATATATATATATATATATATATATATATATATATATATATATATATATATATAAAACTGTTTTAAAAAAACCTTTGTTAAAACGTATATTCATTTCTAACAGATAATCAGTTAATATTTTGGACCTACCTAAGTAAATATTTAAAATTAACAATAAAAAAGAAACGAAAAGATTGTTACTAAAAATTACTTGCTTCTAATTTTAAAAATTTACTTAGCTAAGTCGAAAATATTAACGAATTATCCGTTGGAAAAGAACAGACGCTTAAGCAGTGTTTTAGCACATTTTTTTACTAGGCATTTTTTATGATTATGGTTTTAAAACTAAATTAAATTAAATTTTACTGGTATAATTTCACTAATAATCAATATTAACCTTCTTAGTGATCCAGGGGTACCAAATGTTTCATGTTTGTTTAGTTACTAAAAACATCGCCTTTTTACTAAGAAAAATAATAGTTTAAAAACTACTTGGATTAAAGTTTCGATCTTGTAATTTAGGTGATGTAATCCTAAAAGATTTTTGTAATTTCTGTTTCAAAGTTTTATAACAAGTTTAGTTATATATTCCTCATCTTGCAATATTAAAACTTTTATTTTAAAATTTATATGTACATCTTTTATAAAATATTATTATTAAAATACTTTACTGCTTAAATAAAACTGCAGAGTAAGCCGTCCGTAAAATGCTAAAAGCAAAATATGATTTCAAATAACTTTATTACCGAACAAATCTACTTTACAGTTACGTTTCTTTTGTTTTAGAATAATATTGTTATAAAACAAAAACATTGTGAATAGTCAATATTAAATGTTGTAATAAATATTGTTGGGTGCTCTTAAAAATGAAGGGCTTTAGTATATGTTGTTTAATATACATTTTTTGGGCTTGGTCAAATTACGTCTATTTTTTATCTACTGTATTCAAAAAGTCCCGGACCCCCTCGATATTTTGAAAACGCCGCCTCTGATCAAAAAAATATTTCAGATAAAAGTTGTAGGACTTTGTTATATTTGCTTTTAAAAAAAATATACAGAGTGCTTTACAAACACGAAATAAACCGATGTTGTGTTTTTTTAAATGAAAAAGTATTATTTTCAATTTACATTCTGAATCTACGCAAGTAGTTTAGAATGTAATTTGTTTAGTTCCTGTTTCATGTCCTATACCTTAATCCATTAGTTAAAAAGATATAAGGTAACTTTTATTAATATTTTTAAATTTTACTCCCAAATTATCTATTATTTCACCTTTTTACCTGTAAGACCCTACTAACATTTACATGGCAGTTATTTTTGACACTGCCAAATAAAGTAACTTTATTACTTGAATTTAATATTTATTTTAAATTATGTCCCTAACTGAAAGAGAACGCATTACCCTTTTGATGATCAATGGATTCCGAGATCGCCAACAATTCTTTAATGAAACAAAACATTTTTTTATGACACGTTTCCGGACCGCCCTCTATTTCCAAATTTACAATGATTAGGACTATTCAAAGGTTTGACCAAACTGGTACTTGTAAAGATCGCCAACGCTCCGGAAGGCCAAGAACGGTTGATAATGAAGAAAAAAGTTTGAAAATTGTGCAGCATTTTGTAGAAAAACCAAATTTGTCATTACGAAAAGTGGCCTCTCAATCCGATAATGGTTTTATATCTGTGAGGAATGTTCTTATATCTAACAAATTTTATCCCTATAAAATTACATTAGTGCAAGAACTATTTGAAGATGATTTTGATTTAATTGGATTTTGTAAAGTTAGGTTGGAAAAATAGAAAGGAAATCCAATTTTTTTCAATTTCATTATTTTTTCTAAAAAATCAACTTTCATGCTTAACGGCAAAGTTAACAGAGGTTATTGTCGATACTCGGGCAGATGAGAATCCTCACTGAATGAGAGAATCGCACACCCAATATCTTGAGAAAGTCAACGTTTGGGCAGGTATAATTGAAAACCAAATAATGGGCCCATTTTTTGTCGAGGGAAATTTAAATTTAGAGCACTATTTGCACATGTTAGAAGATCAAATATTACCTGAAATAATAATTAGAAGAGGTCATAATTTACAATCAACATGGTTTTAGCAAGATGGAGCCCCTGCACATTCTGGATCAGCAGAAGAGGTGAAATAGAATGACCAGCGAGGTCCTCTGACCTTCCACCCTTAGACCATTTTCTCTGCGGTCATTTGAAAAATAAAGTGTTTACAAAAAAATCGGAAAATATTGATGTACTTAAAAACAGGATTAGGACCGAATGTGAATTGTTATTAATTCACATATGTTATAAATAAATTTTATTACAACTTGGGACATTATCAAAGTGTTCAGGGAGGCCATTTTAAGCAATTAATTAAATGAGTTTTTTTTCGTAATTACTGTATTTATTATTTTAATAAAAGTTACCTCATATCTTTTTAACTGATAAATTTAGGTATAGGAGATGAAATAGGAACTAGGGCTAAAATTTTTCGTAGATTTAGAAAGTAAATTAAAAATAATACAATTTTATTTTAAAAAACACAACATCGGTTTATTCCGTGTTTGTGAAGCACCATGTAAACTTGCAATTTTTTAAAAGGCAAACGTATTTTTTTTTTTTTTTGATCCGAGGCGGTGTTTTTAAAATATCGAGGGGGTCCGGAACTTTTTATACACAGTGTAAAAAAGTCAATATTATTTATATAGGTATTACTATATAATATATTTATACTAACATTTTTCGGTACCGGTTTTTACCTTTTTTAAAGTAAACTATGTAAATTTCTAATGCCTGTTACTCTTATTTTAAACTGTTACTAATTAGGTGACTAGATTGAACACAACGAACAGTTTTTGTTATTTTGTCTTTATTGAATGGCAACATTATTGGTTTGGACATAATAAAATAAAAGATTAAAGGATAGGGCTCCCATTTATGTGGACAATGGCATTTTATCAAAATTCTATGACTAGTTTTCGAAACACAGGTTGTTGAAAATTTTATGTGCGGAACAATAAAATACTTATTATTATTATATTTTGGGCTATACACAATATTTTCATTAAACAAGATATTACATTGATGTTATCTTTTTTATTTATAATATTAAATATGCTTCAAATATATTTACAGGACATCCTTAAACTTCTAGAATTTTTCATGAAAATTTTAGTTTAAAGACTATAAACAAATAATTTTAATTTTTCAATACCTTATTATTAATTTATTACGACATCTCTAATGCAAAAATGTTACTTCGTAACTTTATGTCTTATATGCCTCTGATCATTTAAAGGGTAAACGAGTAAACAAGGGACAAGCTCCAATAAATGAGCTTAACTTTAGATAAATAGTAGAAATCGGTTCTTGCATTTAAAAAAGCTATTGGTATTGGTAAAACTTAAAGAATTTTTTATATTTACATTTATAATTATTACCGGTGAGTTATTAATATTTATTTAGTTCTTGCTGATAAAAAACAGAAATAAACACAGATCAACAAAGGCTGTTATTCAACAGAGTGATGCAGTTTAGTAAAAGTTTGAATAGAAAACATGTCAACAAATTAAAGTTTTAAATTTAAACTTCCAAATTAAAACGAATTTTTAAATTAACAGTACCATAAAAAAAAACTAAATTCTAACTGGTAAATTAAAACTATATAAAAATTTGCTACGATATTTAGATATACCTGACATTTTTTTATAAGTTAATCTTGTTTTTATCTAGTTTATCTATTTATTTTTAGTATATAACTTAATTAATTAACAATAGCTGGTAGCAGGTTCTATAATAATAATTTAAAATATTTTCCTATATTATTGTTCTTTTTAAGCATTTAATATTTTTTATAAGCCTGGTATATCCCAAAGACCAAACAATACTGACCACCAAGTCCCTACAGTTCTGGCAATAGATTTGCAAGTCCAGTAATAATCGAGAATACAGTTATTTTGCTGCTGATAACAAATACATAGCTAATATTTCATAAAGTTCCGGTGGCGAGATTTAATTCGACCACCTAATACTTCAGAAATGTAGAATCTAGAATAGCTCAAACGTTTGAAGGTGACAGTTTTATTTCTATTCTATTCTATCATCAAGTTATGGCTTTGGCTGCCAATCTTTTTTAATTCCAGCGCCGAATAGCCAGCACTCCCCTTCCAGTCATATGCTGCGATGTCGCAACATAAGCCTTCCCGGGCTTTGTCTATGAAAAATCTGGATAATCGGGCTATGTAGCCCCAGAAATCCCGTCTAATTCTCAACGTAATCGATGAAAGGCACAATTAACGGTAGTCTAACCAAAACTGCTACTGTTATTGTGTACAACCAGCTTGCTGTCAGTCTGACGTCTCACACTGCGCGCGCAACCTATCCTCCGCCATAGGAAGATGACCTCGTGCACTACGTAAAATGTTACAACATCAGAAACTAGGCCTCAACCACTCACAGCGCTTAGCCCCAGAAGAAAGACCCCTATATTAATTGGCGGCGAGTTCCCCTTCGATTTTCACGAGTAAAATCACTGTTTTCCGCGATTCCAACGAAAAAGCTAAAGCAGCTTCCAAACGCGTGTTCACTTGATGAAAGTCGAAACGGAACGACAGTTTTATTTAAAAAGCTCCAAAAAATAAGTCTGGCAAATACTCGGGATTTAATACTAGGAAGTTTGGAATTTGATTTTCATTATGGATTGCAAAAGTGAGGATTACCATCGATGTGTTACAAAAATGGCCCTCAAATTGCACTAAAATAGGATGGTGCTGGTGTTCCCAAGGACCGTTTTTAAACCAATAAATTTGTCGTTTTAAACATCACTTTATCTATTGCGGTCAAGGTTATTGGTTCTCATTGGTTCACACTATACCCTTTGCTCCACCAGATCCTTTTTATTTAGTGCTATTTTGGGGACACTTTTTAAGCCTTGAGTTGACTCAAATACATCATTGTGCTTTTTCATGTGCACTGTTGAATTAAAGTGTGCATGCTATTCCAATATAATTGCTTAGAAATATGTAATAATTGTTGGAAAAATTATTCCTAAACATTTAAAAAACAGATTTTATGCGCCCCTTGACCTAACCCTCCACCTTGTTTTCGTTATAAGTCATTAGTTGGTTTCTGTTTCCAAGCAGCTCTGTAACCTTCTTTGAAAGAAAAAAATACAGACCTATTCTTTAAGTCGTGCAGTATTATGGTCATAATAATAAATTAAAATTTCAACATTATTTTTCCGGCTATCCGAAAAGTAGAATCCCTGAACTTTTAATATATAACCATCTATGGTCACA
This sequence comes from Listronotus oregonensis, assembly GCA_019359885.1. Taxonomy (NCBI): domain Eukaryota; kingdom Metazoa; phylum Arthropoda; class Insecta; order Coleoptera; family Curculionidae; genus Listronotus; species Listronotus oregonensis. The sequence continues at coordinate 26,299 of JAHBCN010002894.1, forward strand.
ACACTAGTTAGACTGTCATAAAACTTAAATGTTTCTGCTCTTTTCTGTTTTTATATAGGTTAGGTTGATACACGCTATTATCTGTAAAATTAAAGGTTCTATATTATCAAGTCAGTTTAAAAATTCAGGATGATGATCTTGGATAAAATAAAAATAGATTAATAAACACAAAAAAAAAACATTTATTTTAAAGTTTCTTTAAAAACTTAAGTTTTTATTAATAATTTTATTACTTAAATATTTTTTATAAAAAAAATATTACATACACATTAAAAAAACGCTTAACTAGAATAGAATAATTTAGTTTAAATTACCTAATATAATATATTAATCTATTTATTTGTTGTAGTTTGCATCAAAATGATTTTTTCTTGTTTTAGTAGTCAATTTGTATGCTGGTCTTATCTTCTAATAACTTTATGTTTTTTTTTTCTAATATTCTTTCAGAAAAAAAACATATAGCTCTTTTATATAAAAAAAGTAAAACGGATAAAAAGCTTTGCATTTGGGCTAAAAGGGTATGTAAACCGCATCAAAGATTTTTGGGTTGTTTGCAAAGCCGTTAAAGGGATATCCGTTTAAGATAACCGAATAAAAATATTTTAGATATTACCGCGTGTGTTTCCTAAAGTAATCTTCAAAAATGTTTATAAAGAAGTGAAAAGATTATTTTATTTTAATAAATACCGTAACTATATTAACATTTTAATTACTTCTATCTTGAAGCCATCTATGACCATAGATTTTTAAATATTGTAAAGATAACACAATAAACACCAACTTACGGTCAGACATTGGAAAAGGACATAACGGTAACTAAAGTCGATACTTTCTCTTGCAGGCTTAAAAAAATTTAAACATTTCTTAATAAAATTGCTTTTAAGTTCTATATTTATAATAAAAAATGGGCATAGAAATAAACAGATTACTAGATTTGGCTTTAAAAAAAAATAATTAGAAGATAATTTTTCTACATAAACTCTTTTTTATTTATTTTTATTTAGTTAAATACGTTTCACATTGCTACATTTCGCCCGCAAAGGAAATTTCGCGGGTGGAATGTGACAATGCCGCTTCAACGCGCGTAGGAATTTTACAACCTGTTCGTTGATAAATGAAATTAACATATTACGTGTAGTGCGACGTTGCCTTGGATTTCCTTAAGTGCTTTATGGTTTTTTTTTTATCTAACTATCGGTTAAAACTATTTACAAACTTATATAAAAACTCTAAAATGGTGCGTGAATGTGTTTTATGTAAAAAATTGGACTATTTAAACGAAGATGTGTCTTTTCATAGGTAAGTTAGGTTCTGTTCGCTAGGCAATGTTTTTATAAAGGTCAGTGGCGTAGAATTACAATAGCCTGAAGGAAAGTAACAAGACCAAAAGTAATTTATGCATTGTACTTGTTTTATTTTATTAGAATATTATCGAATTTTTTAGTTTGTGAGTGGGTTTATAATATTGTGGGAGAAATTATACATTATACAAAAGGATCATCTAATAATTTAGGTTTCCCTCAGATCCAATGACAAGAAACATTTTGATTTCTCTTCTGGGACAGTTAAGAGGGACAACATTTACCAAAGCACCCTGTGCTATGCTCGAACAATTTTGATCCACAGGAAACTTTTGTTAGGGCAAACAATAGCAAATATTTAAGGCCTAGAGCCATCATAAAATCATACATCTTACTTAATGATAACCATTTAATGGACCTAACTAAATTAATTCTACTAAAATTCTTTAAAATTCGTATACATACAAACAATAAAAATCCTGGATAAAGCAAAAATAAATAGAACGAGGAGTATAAATACCAGGGTTGTAAAAAATCATGATTTAAAAAAAACAAAATCGCGATTAAAAAAAAATCATGATTTTTTTGATTTTTTTTTGGAAACAGCACAATCGAAGTTTGTAACGTGTCCTTATTCTTAAACATTCTCCTATCTCCTAATATTTTTCGTTTTTATAAACTCTTATATTAAATATTTACCGCGAGAAAGCACTTGCACTTTCTTGAAAATTCCTGTAAAAACACGCAGATTTACCGGTCTACATAAAGGAGGAACGCGGACGGGCGTCATTTTGCTAGTTAAGATCTGTGCGCGCGAGCATTGTTTTTACGGCTAACTGAAAATTTTGATATTGTGTAAAATATAAAATATAGTTTTTGAATATGTCGTTTCGAAGAAGTGTAGAAAGAAAGACCTTATCTGGCAGTTTTTCAAAGAAAAATCGGGGAAAGCGGAGGGAAAACCGGGATGTCGCGCTACATGTAAAAAATGTAATTTGGAAATGCAAGGATTGGTGGAGAGGATGAAAAAGCACTGGGAAAAATGTAAAAATGTAAATAATGAAGACATCGATACTATCGATACTTATAGTGACTCTTTATTCTCGTCAACGTTATCACAATCACAATCAGTTTTAACCGTAAGTACCTTTTTATTATTTGTTAATTTTTAAAAATGGTGTTGAAATATTTTTCATGTTTGGAAATTTTTAAAAACTTATTTTTAAAACAATGTGATCAATGTGTTGGTTTCTGGTTGCACTTTATGTCACGGAATTTCACAATTTTGAAAATGGGAATTGATACGTTTTTTAACATAAACACTATTTGCAACAAAAAATTCTTGAATGAACAATATTTTCTGAAAAAATACAATTTTTAATTTTATCCAAGTAACTTTAAGGTATGTAATTGAAACAACACCTTTTATTTCTCAAAAAGTGGCTCATTCAACGATTTTTTATTTTTTGCGTTAAATTAAATCGATTCTATTTGACGGGCTCTATCAAACCAAACTAGAAAAATTATAAAATTCCGTGACACATAAAGTGCACCAAACCCAATGTGTTTTCTTAGATACTTTACATACATCTATCATCTATGGACAATTGAAGCCTCATATTGTTTTTTTTTTTAATTGCAGGTACAACGTACTTCAAGCATAAATACGTCACAAATTCAAACTGAACCAAACTTTCAGCAAGCAAGTACGTCGCACTCAGTAACTTCAATCCCAGTAAACAAAAAAAGAAAAGAATGTAATACTGACAATACTGACATTACTGACACAACTTCTTCTGGATCGCTGATGTCTTTTGTTGTAGGTACTAGTAAACCTGCCAAAAATGAAATTGATAAGCAGATTGCCAGAGCCCTCTATGCAACTAATAGCAGTTTCATCTACCTGGAGCAATCCGAAGTTAAGAAAGCTATAGCACTACTGCGACCTGGATATGTACCGCCCAGTCGAAACGATGTGTCAGGCAGACTGCTTGATCAAATATATACCGAAGAAAGAAGCTAATGCTTTAAGGGGTTGTCTAGAAGTAACGTTTGTCTTTCACTCGATGGATGGTCTAATGTGCATAATGAACCCATAGTATGTGCAACAGTTACTGCAGAAAATGGCTCCTCCTTTCTATTCGACACTGTAGATACAACTGGGCATCCACATACATCCGACTACCTAACAGAAATTACAGCAACCCTTATAAACAAACTAAAAACCGAGTATGATTGTACAGTGAGTAGTTTCGTGACAGATAATGCAGCTAACATGTCTGCAATGCGAAATAAAATAGAGGCATCTGATAAATTCAATGTAATAGCATATGGCTGTGCTACACATATACTAAATTTATTATGTAAAGATTTGGAAATCGTTGATATAAAAGAGCATGTAGTCCAAATCGTAAAGTACTTTAGGAACAATCATTTTTCATCTGCAACATATGCCAAAGAAGGAGGCAAAAAACTAGTCATTCCTAGTGATGTTCGATGGAACTCGCTTGCAGACTGCTTGCAAGTATTTACCGAATCATGGCCCATACTTTTTAGTATCAGTGAAGAACACAAAGAAAAGATTGACAGTATTATCAGGGAAAAAATTTCAAACATTCATTTAAAGAGAAGTGTTGAAGATTACCTCAAAATTCTTAAGCCAATTTCCATTGCCATAGATAGGTTGCAAAAGACCGACGCCACTATTTCAGATGTTGTAGGGCAATTTAAAATTTTAGAAGATTACTTTAAAGAAACTAATCTGACATTACATCAACTGCAAAAATTTAAAAATCGATATAATATGTGTATAACCCCGTATCATTTGCTCGCATTTCTTATCGACCCAACGAAAACACAAAGTTTGACATATACTGAAAAAAATATTGCATTACAAACTGCAAAAGAACTGTATCCAGATAGTGATTTATTACCACTAATCATCAAGTTTCTTGCCAAATCAGAGCCTTTTAACGATATTATGTTTCAAGATGATATCCTGAAAAGCGTAAAACCTATTGACTGATGGAAATCACAACGAAACGCAGATATTATTGAAAAGAACTTCCCATAATTACACAACTGCTCTGTGCAGCTGCTTCGTCTGCATCAGTAGAGAGGATATTCTCAACATTTGGTTTAGTGCACTCTAAACTACGCAATCGATTAGGTACTGAAAAAGCTGCCAAACTAGTGTTTCTTTACAAATATTACAATTAAATTTGTTTTTTGTTTTGAATATTTTCTGCAATAATACTTCTATCTATGTGTTCTTGTAATAAATTAATTTACTATACTAACGTAATTTATTTTTGTTTCGATTTTTCTTCATAACCCAAATTATTTTTTTTATAATTTTTATTTTTGATTTTAATCATGATTTAAATTTAAAAAAATCAAGTGATTTAAATTGTGATTTAAATCGTGATTAAAATCAATTAATTTAAATCCTTGCAACCCTGATAAATACCAAAACTATTTTATTTAAGAATAAGTAAGATAACATATAGGAAGGTAATTCGACACACTCGTGGCGGCGCGACCGCTTGACACATTTCCATCATGCATTGCAGGATTGGAATACCTTCTTTTATATTATCTTAGGAATAAGTAGATAATTTTTTATTTTTGACTAATTTCTTATATTTTATGGTATTTTTGTGTACCTAATTATAATAAAAAGTATTCCTAGTTTTTGTCTTTTTTATTAATTTGTGGCCCACATTATTCTAAATTTATAGAAGAAAAGTAATTTTGTTTAAATAACCAATGTACCAAAAATTTTTTATGTTTTTTTAGAAAAAAATATTTCATAACTATTTATGTTGCTAATTAATATTTTTTAATAAACTATAACTAAAAAGATCACCATTATTCGAACGATTTAAAAATTAATATTTTTAATAAATTTATATCTAATCGAAACTTCTAACATAAACCATACGCCACTGGTCGAAACTGCAAGGCTTCGTACAATGTTGCCTTGATCTTTCCTAATTTATCTTCTATCTTTTTTCCCCTTATATGATTTTATTGATAATGTGTGGGACAAAACAAAGTGTCACTTATAAATGAAATGTCTTTTCTTTCTTTCGTCTGAGTCTATGACCAATTAGCTAGGCATTGGTTTGACTACTCTCTCATAAGAACTTGTCAAGGAACTAGATACGTGAAAAATATATGTTATAGTTTAAACTGTAAAAAAACATATTTTATTTGGTAATTAAATATCACTTTCTTAATAAAATGGCTTATATTATATAAGTTTTGCCAAGAATGTGTAAAGGAAAGAATTTCATCAATGTGTGAACCTCTGGTAAAGCCGGGAAATGAAAGGATGCTTTACTTTCGGAAGCGCGCATTCCAATGTAAAGCATTTCAGAAAAATTTTAGATAAATCATATTATCTTTAATTAAATAAAAATACCTATAATATATACAAATTGTTGGAATATTAGTATAAATATTTTAAACCCCGAAGGTATGAATTGTTTTCATTAAATTCTTTTATTTAAAAAAATCTATCTTTTACTTTTTTTAGGCAAGTATGACAAAAACCTTAAAAATATTTTAATATTTTAATATCTAAATAGACAAGCTACATGATTTTGTTGTTAAGCTATAAAATATATTTTTAATGTACATTCCAGAATTTAGAAAATGCAGTTTGTTCCAGAATTTTTATATAATTGAAATTGCGACATTGAGCAGGATGGGTAACATCAAACAGGATAAAAATAAAAACTGTTATTTGGTTTATTGTTACATATGGTATACTTTACCTTCGACAAATGGTAATAAGGTTAATAAAAGTTGTAAAATATAATATTTTTTTATCAAGTTTACTAAAAATTAAAGGTATGAGTTGTGGCAGTTTTAAAAAGATTGCAATGAATTATGGCTACGTAAAACACGAATAATACGCTTTAACAATATTTAGCAATAATATATATTAAGAAATATATCTTATGTATGGTGGATATTGGCAAGATGCGAAGTATATCGTGGGGACAGCTGAATCGATTGTAGCTCTCGCTGTAGTCAAATTTTTCCTTAAATCATGCCTCATTTGAATGTAAACAATTAGATAAAATATTAAAAATGGGAAAGAAAAGTTGTTTTGTAGTGTTAAATGTAAGAATACTGGCAGAACTAGTAACTACAAATTTATACATTTCCTTGACTTAAAACAGGGTCTTACATAACGTGGTTTACCCGTGTCAGGTAATAAAAATGTCTTAGTTGAAAGGTTAGTTGATTCATAAATAGCCTGCAAATTAATAGGATTGCTTTGCTTTTTTTAATACGATGCCTCAGTCGCTAAATAGCTATCACGTTTGACAAGCAACACGAAGGTACCGAGTTCAATTCTACAAAACTCCAAAAACTTTTTTTTATTAAAACACACTTTTTTTACTTAATTTCTAAGCTTTCAAAGTTTATTCACTATTGATATTGCACTTCAATTTTACAGTGCTGAACAGCTTTATATATATTTATTTACGAAACAAAAATAAATATTATAAGTAATCTTACAGCTCTTCCATGGCTTTGAAGCATGATTTAATGCAGCCGTCAGATGTCGTTGTCATCGCGCACGGTGCCATGCTATTCCAAAATAATTTTTTAAATTATATATATATATATATATATATATATATATATATATATATATATATATATATATATATATATATATATATATATATATATATATATATATATATATATATATATATATATATATATATATATATATATATATATATATATTAATAAGTTTATTTGTATTAAGCCAGTTATCTTTATATTTTATTTTTAGGTTAGCTTAAGGCCCCCATGTATTAGCTACTGTGGATACTCCGCTTTTGGAAATTTAACTTTTTTTTTTAATTTGGCCAAATATGCTGTTTTTTTTTCGAACATTGACCAATTATTAAAAAACATCTCTTTTAAAAAGTAATAATTATTAAAGGTATGTGGGGTTCGCAAGGCGGCTTAGACCGATGTCGGTGGATAGTTGCTATAGTAATGTAACATAAAGCTGTCAGTGGACACTGTAAACAATAATTATTTTTTAAAAATTGCGTCTTCGATTGCGTTTTAATTCCGTATTTATAAGCAGCTTTGGAACAAATTTGATCAAATAATAACTACTACTATTAAGCGAAAATAAAACCGGTTATACTAGGGATTCCAAAAGGGCCAAATAATGGCATACCACAATCATAAAAACCTTAAGGTACCAACATGTTTTATAAAAAATGTAGTATAATATTGCTATGTTTTTTTTTAATTAAATCAAGCCTAAAAATATTACATGCATATTAGAAATGTATTGTTATTTGGTGTATATAGATGTGGATCTAGTGGTAAAACCACAAAGAAAAAAATGAATATATATTTAAAAAATACTATTATTATTTAAAAAAAGGTTATACCTATAAGCCTAAAATAATGGTAAATATATACATTTTTAAAATTGATTCTACTCAAAATGATTTTTAAGTATTAAAATGTTGCACAATCTGGTGGTACACGATTTGCTTTTAACTATTTTTTAGGTCTTTATGCTCTTAAGTCTCAATAAAATATATGCTAATTAAGAACCATAAAAAAATCCTAAAAATATGGTATATTTTAACAAAAAAAAAACAATATTTGCTAAAATCTTGGTGTGTTTCCGCTATCTTTACCTTAAGATGGTAAAACAAAGAAATTTTCTAAGTAAAAAAGGAGTAAAAAAAATTAAATGGGCTAATGAAATAGCCTTAGGATAGTAAAAAAATTGAATCTAAATCTGTCATAAGTTTGAGTGTGTTTCTGTTAGGTTAAATAGTATCATAATATTTAGGTCCCAAAATATTTCAAACATGGAAATCATAAACTTACTAAATATAATTTAATTAATAAGGCTAAATAAAACTATCTTTAAATACCGAAGACTACAGAAAACAGTCTCAAGGGAAAAGTGGGTAATTTTTTTAAATGATAAGACAAATTTTTTAGTTATAAGATAATCTAATACGCGTACAATCGTTAATACCCCAAAATCCTTGGGGTATTAGTTAAACACATTAAGTTTCCCTTTAGTAAACTTTAAAACACTCTAACGTATAATCAAATGAAATATAAGTTTTTATTTATTACCTTCTTTGTAAACCTTTTAAAATTTATTTAAGTAAACTAAAACATAAAATATTTAATAACAAAAAATTTTAAATAAACATGACTGATACATAAGGTTTATGATACAAGATCGGGCAATACGACAAAATAACATTAAAGAAGAAATGTTACAAACATTTTAAGTATCAGTTAAATGTGTTGCTTATGAAATATACCCATGGGGATAAATTCTCTCCTTTTTATTAATCTTTATGCTGTTTCATATTTTATATTTGTCAATCTGCAGACAAATGTGTTGACTTACCACGGATTATTAATAATGCGGACTTCTATTTCCAATAGTTTTTTTAATAAATGGTATATTTAAATAAATATTATTAGTTGCTCCGCAGTTTATTAAAAATAGAATAATAAACTACTTTTGCGAGGCTTATTAAATAAACTGGATATAATTTTTAATACTAAGCAAAAAATATGGCAATATGTTTTTATTCTTTAATAATAAGCAGGTGTAAATAGCATCCTGGTTCTATTACTTACAAATTTAAATATTTAAAGCACAATTACTAATGATATGGAGATTTGTTAGTGATGTTGGCAGGTTTTTGTTGCTTTAAAAGTAAAAAATTTAGAAATTACTCAGTTATGACAGTTTTTCTATTTAATCTCTGTATGATTTTAATTTTTTATTAGGAATTATCTTAGTTTTCATAACCAGTTACAAAAAGAAACATTTTTCGCACCTGGTGATGAAAAGTTAGAAATTTGACAACGTCAATGAGTTCTAAAAGTTTTTTATATTTTAAACTTGAATTAAAAGAATCATATCATATTAAAAATTGTGTGAAACGCGTTGGGAAACACTATTTTTTATAACTTAAATCCTTTTGCTTTACTCTTTACGAAAAATAGTGCTTTTCCCAACTGGTTGCACATATAACTCTTTTTTTTTATATTTAGATACTGATTTTTTTTATTTTGCGTTTTCATACATATATAAATTATTAATATTAATTTTATTTTTTACAAACTCAAAATATAGTAGAGATGTGCAATTGTTCAATTAACATTGCCATACATTGTAGCTTTTAAGTGCAAAATGTAATAAGCGTACTTTTTTAGTGAGTTAAAGGGCTAACAAGAAAATAGCTAATAAATGTAAATATTATAAATCACTATGTACATGTTAGAAACCCTACTCTCTTAAAATAACTATTTTAATTTATTTTGCTTTGTATAAACCTATTTTAATTTATTTAAATTAATAAAAAGACTATCATGTTTGGTCAAGTAAACTATGTTCATATAATAAATAATAAAAATTAATGGATAATCCGATATGGACATATGGTCAATAAAAATAAAAAAGTCCCTTTTATTTTTTACTCTAAAATGACATAAATTTGTTTTACAATAATCTAAAATAATTCCGTAGGATAAAAAAATAATGGAATAGGACATTAAATCCCATTTTAAATAAAAAATAAATCCCAAGGCTTAAGGCAACATTTTTTTTTCAGCAGGTTTAATAAAAAAATACGTTGTAAAAAATATAACACAAACAAAAGTTGTATGTTTATAGTTGAGTATGCATTATTTGACTATTTCAGCGTTAAAGAAAAAATAAACTTCCACTATCAAAAATAATAACTTACAGTTTTACAAAAATGAATGGGCACAAATCTAAGCCATGGATATTTTTATATTGGGACCGTCCACGAAACCTTAAAGCCCAAGTAACGTACCGTGGGTAAAGTAAAGTAAGAGATGGTTTATTAGCATGGAACTTAAAGATTTGGAGGTTTGAGGGGGAAGGAAAAATCTTTGTAGGCACCAGCTTTCCAGTCTAGACACTCTAGGAACAAAGGAACGAACAAAGTGGGCTCTCCAGATGGACTATACAGGCATGTATGTTGTTTCATTGGGAGCTGTTAGAGGAGAAAATAAGGTAAGCATAGGTTACCATGTATTATTTAAATTAACAGATATTGATGCTACACATCTGTCATTATTTAATAAAATAAATGCACTTTTCTTTATTTTACGTTTTTTTGAACAAGTTTCCTTTGCTAAAATGCTAGAAGCAGTCTTGTTTATTATGTGGTTATTTTCAAATACTTGTTGACAGATTTTTGATTTGTGGAATTCTGTGTTTCTAATATATGTTCTATGTTCTTTTATGCGTTTGGCTAATGGTCTGAAGAGTTCCACAAATCAAAAATTTGTCAACACGTATTTGAAAATAACCACATAATAAACTGGACTGCTTCTAGCATTTTAGCAAGGGAAACTTGTTAAAAAAAAACGTAAAATAAAGAAAACTGCATTTATTTTATTAAATAAAGACAGATGTGTAGCATCAATATCTAGTAATTTAAATAATACATGGTTACCTTTGCTTGATGCTGAAGTAAATTTAGGTAAACTTAAAATCAATTAACACACCATACCACCCACCTTTCTGGTCTTTTTAAATACTATACATACACCAGTCCAATAACCTAGTGTCACTTATGACAAAATGTCATTAAAAAATAAAAAAAAAGTTTTTAGACTAAAAATTTCTTAAAATTTAGTTTCATTTTTTGTTTTAGTTTCTGTCTTGACAACGGTGGCCGACTTGCCACCAAAACGTAGACTGGTATTTGTGATTTTTTGGGTTTTTTGGGGGTTTTCATTTTTTTGTTGCAGGCGATCCGCAAGTTCATAGGGGTTAATAGTGCTGGACAGGGTCAGCCCGTATACCCCGGGACCCGGACCAAGAGAATCCCATTTTCCAAAAAATATTAAGGCGAGTATCCCAAATAAAACAAACTTACTCATAAAACATGTTTCATAAAGTGTTTGATTTGATAGGTAGAAATTTCACCCTAGGTGTTTCATTAGGATAGATGAGTAATTAATCAACTGATTGCCTGACTTACTCTGGTCTAAGGCCTGATAAAAATTTTGCCAAAATATGTGTTTGATTTAAAAGTCAACAAAGATTATTTAATAAATCAGTTGGTTTAGAACAAAAACTTAAAAAGGCATTCACTTTGGAGGGGGTTAATTTTAAACCAAAGCACCCAAAAGCTGTATTTCTAAAAATACAAAAAAAATGTTTAATTCAAAAGCCAACAAAGACCATTTGGAAGTTAAGGTGGTTTAGAACAAAAACTAAAAAGGCAATCACTTTGGAGGGGATCATTTTTAAACAAAACCACTTCAAAGTTGTATTTCCAAAAACACAAAAAAATGTTTGATTTCAAAGCCAACAAAGGCCATCTGATAGTTAAGTTAAAAAAGGCAATTACTTTGGAAAGCAAAACTATGAGCGAAATTAATTTCATGGAAGAGAAAAGATGGTTAATTAAAATGTACTATGAATTATGTTTAGTTTTATGCCAATTATTAAACAGTTAATAAAAACTTATAAACAATAAAAATAATATTGCTATTTATAATTATTTAGTAAATTAGTAGGCCTAATATTTTGTATAAAATAATAATTATTTACTTTTTGTTTGGGTAATTTATAAAATAATTGAATTGTTATTTTAAAATCATTAACAAAATGTTATTTACACGTTTGAAATTAATGTTACAAAACTAACCTAATATTTCAGTGAGATTTTGGATATTTATATTTATTATTGATTATCTAAAAAAATATATCTCATATACAGGGTGGCCCACCACATTCGCCTCGGTTTTTCTACGAGAAATGAAACGAGTTGGGGAAAAACTTTTAGCACGGTCATATGTGGGTCCATGAGGAGCATATTTTAAAATTATTTTGAAATATACAGGGTGACCCAAAAAGAAAGTACATATCAAAGTTATATTTTTTCTTATGGAACACCCCATATTTTTTTATATTTTAAGATACTATAGACCAAAAAAAGGTGAGTTATTGTTATATTTCCTATACCTAAAACTGACCGTTTCTGAGAAATTTAAAAATACAGACCATAATTTAAAAATTGGTTACACCCTGTAACATATAGCAAGCTGCTCGTAAATTAAATTTATTAGCTTAGCTCAAGGTTTAAGTTAACTATCACATAAAGTTTTGCCTTAATATTATACAGAGTGTTGAAAAATTGCCCAAAGTTTGGACACACATTTTATTAAATAACTTCCTTAAGTTAAATGGAACACCCTGTATTTAGTGGCCTATTTTAACGTGGAACTAAATTCCCTTTAAAACATATTAGGTTTCCTATATCTATCTCTTCGCTTATGCAAAGGCGTTTTATATTTGACTTATCATATATCTTAAAATGGAACACCCTGTATTGTAATTAAAAATCTTTTTATTAGGATTACGTAGTTTGCTGAAAGCACAAGTTTAAATTTTGAAAATAAGATATCTCAGTAAATGCAGGCAAAAGTAATAGCTCCAATTTATTGTCATTTCCAAAATATTAAAGCATTCTTAAAAATGAGGATCGAAATATAGTAGAAGGCCCACCTGTCCTAATTGTTGAGACGAAATATGGTAAATTGCCCTTGTTTCTTAGCAAATGTATCAGACTTAATTTTTCATAACAACGGGTTATTTAACAGACATATCTTTTACTACTACAGTGACGAAAACCCTAATATTTTTAGAACCCTTAATCACCAGCACAGATGGTCCGTTAACGCGTGGGGAGGAATAATTGGAATACGAGTAGTTTTATTTTACCATAAAGTCTGATACATTTGCTAAGAAACAAGGGCAATTCATCATATTTCGTCTCAACAATTGAGACAGGTGTGCCTTCTACTATATTTCGATCCTCAATTTTAAGAATGCTTTAATATTTTGGAAATGACAATAATTTGTAGTTCTTACTTTTGCCTGCATTTTACTTGAGATACATCTTATTTTTAAAAAATTACACTTGTGCTTTTAGCGAATCTACGTGATCCTTAATAAAAATATTTTTAATTACAATACAGGGTGTTTTATTTTTAAGATAAATGATAAGTCAAATATAAAAATGCCTTTTGAAAAAAAAGCAGAAGAGATAGGTATAGGAAACCCTTACATGGTAAAGGGAATTTAGTTCCGCATCAAAATAGGCTACTAAATACAGTGTGTTCCATTTAACTTAAAGAAGTTATTTAATAAAATGTGTGTTCAAACTTTGAGGCACTTTTTTCAACACTCTGTATAATATTAAGGTTAAACTTTTATGTAATAGTTAACTTAAACCTTGAGCTAAGCAATAAATTTAATCACGAGCAGCTCGTTATATGTTACAGGATGTAAACAATTTTTAAATTATGGTCTGTATTTTTAAATTTCTCTAAATTTCTCAGAAACGGTCAGTTTTAGGTATAGGAAATATAATAATAACTCACCTTAATTTGGTCCATAGTATCTAAAAATATAAAAAATATGGGGTGTTCCATAAGAAAAAATATAACTTTGATATGTACTTTTTTTGGGGTCACCCTGTATATTTCAAAATAATTTTGAAATATGCTCCTCATGGACCCACATGTGACCGTGCTAAAAGTTTTTCCCCAACTCGTTTCATTTCTCGTAGAAAAACCGAGGCGAATATGGTGGGCCACCCTGTATAATCATTTGTGTTAAACTTTACCGATCAAAAGAATAATGCGACTTATGTTTCGAACGTTTACGGCACGAATAGGCCCCTTGCACATATTTTTTTGTTGGCAAAAAATAATATTTTATACCCAAATGAGGTATTGCTAAATATTTTTTAAGAAATTCTATAATAGCATATAATACAAGCATTTTAAATTTAAATATAAAACTTACCTGCAAAAAGGGTATTAACATTACTAGTGGCTAACAACAGGTATTTACAACGCCTGATCGCCAGAGGCGTCCGGAGCTAAGTTCCAATATTACATCTCGGATGAAAGCGAAGTAAATAATATACAAACGCAGCTAATCTGGATATTGAAACACTTTTGATTTTTAATCAGTGAATGAGTGCCATATTTATTTGAAAAGAATAATACTATAATCGGTTTATTTTCGTTTGAAAAAGAAACATTAAAAAGTTATAGTTACAATAATGAAAAATGTATTGCATTGGTTTAAAAAGAAGGTAATTATTATTACTTACGAGGTGTTTTTCTAAATCGATAATAAACCACTTTTAAGGCTTGAACTTATATTTTGTAAAATGTATAATTTTTTTTGTGGTAATTGCGATGGATTTTGACGGTGTAATTACCTTTGCCTTTATAATGTTGCATATTTAATTGACATATACCGATTAATTTTAAATTGGAATAAAGAAATTCCATTGATTTTCTCTTTGTGCTCTTAATAAAATAAATTAACAAAGCAAAAAAACCTAACATGGGAAATCGGCAACCCTTGTGTCGTTACACGGCTTTTCGCCCAAACGTGAACTTTAAGTCATTATTACGCCAAAACTAGTATTTTTTAAGAAAATACAATTAGCGGATGGTTCTTTAATAGGCAAATAAAGAAATTTTACGTATTTTAGATCAAAAAAAATTTTATGCAAAGAGTTCATTAATTATTTGAAATAAAATTATTAAAAGAACAGAAACACAGCATGGAAAAAAATTATAAAATTAAATACAATGTTATTAAAATAATTAAAAAAGGTTTAAAGCATTGTTATGTTTAATATAAAAAAAGTTTACAAACGGATACATTTAATTTACCTATAAACACAATAAAATAAGGTTCGCCAAGGATTATAGACAAGAAAATAAACTAACTGGGTTTATTTTATAAAAGCATATTAAACACATCGGCAAATTAATTTTTACATAAGCCATAGTAAACAGCTAAATTGGGACATTTTAATCGTATCTTAAGGGCCTAAATCTTCATAGGCGGTCTTTAAAAACAAATAATTATAAATAATTCTAAGCTTTGGTGCATTTTTAGGTCTGTTAGAATGTTTCAACCGTAATGCCTTTTAAATAATTATTTGTGGAACTTAATAAGTAACAATGTAAAACACTTTTAAAAGTACCCACAAAAAAATTCTAAGATGGGTTTAAAAGCCTTTGTCGTGACGCTTTCTAAAAAACCTTTCGTAAAGCTAAACAGATACAAATTTAAAGCAGTATTTTAAAAATATATCTATTAGGTCTGTCTGGACAATTTTTTAGAACGTATAACAGCTAAAGTATTTAAAAAGACCTGTTCATCAAAGCCTTGGCAAATTATTTCGCTAATATCCTAATTGCTCTTCTATAAAATACGTTCTTATAAAATTGTTTAATATTTATATTAGTTATGCTTTATAAACTACTTCTTTTATACGTTATTTAAAATTATTTTATATTTATAATTGTTACGCTCCACAAACGATTTTTTAGCTGGCTCTACGATCGAAGAGTCCTAACCGGGTTGTCCGATAAAGCGCGAGTAATTATTTTCTTGATATGTCTACTTTATTTTGCATTAGTAACGTCTTTTAAAAAAAAAATCAAATTGTTTTTTATAAGCTCCATAATATATGTTTTAGATAGTATTAGGCCAAAGTGTTCAAACAAACCTCTCCGCCATCATGAGTTCATTTTTTTTTGGTTAATAGGTTATCTGTTTTAAATTAAATACGATACAAATGTTAAATATTTACTTATTAGCTTTTAGACTATTCCATGGCACTACGGTCAAAGTATTAAAAATGCTTCTGTAAGCTATCGTTTGGGATTTTATTTTCACAGTATTTTTATTATCTTTTGCAAAAAAATTCTTTATAAAATTACGTTACATTTCAAATTATATAGATTTACGAACGTTTTTCAGCGGGTCTCGTATTAAAATGTTTTAGCTCCGGATTTTTTTAAGGCACTGAATATTTGTCGGTAAGAAACATTTTTACAAAACATTATTATAGTTTAATAAATGTTTTTTTGTGATTTCGCTTAATATATAAAGTTTGTTTGGATTAACCTTTTAAATGTGTTAGAAAAAAAAACGTGTATTAATTTTCCATCGATTTTTTTTTTTTTTTGAATCAGCAAAAATTAAATTTAATCTTTTTATTTACACAACAACAATTGTAGATTAAATATCATTTTTTATAAAAATGATACTGAAAGTAATAAAAATCATATCAATTAAACTCCAGTAAGCAAAGTTTATAATTAATAAAAAATTAATAATGTTAAAAAATACTAATCGGGAAATTTTAGAGTTGCCGCGAGACACGAGATACGAGACGTCTCGTCTCGTCTCGTCTCGAAGCCATATTGTCTCGTCTCGAGAGCATTTTGTCTCGAATTTCGAGACGAGACGAGACGAGACGAGATAAAATCCTTCGAGCCAAGCTCTAGACGAGACGAGACGAGACATCTCAAAAAATTTTAATGACCTAAAACTTAAGTGAACTAACTGTAATAAATCTCCAACAATATATTTCTAGTTCTTAAGAATTATACAGGTTGTTTAAGATTTAGTGTTACAAACTTTGACAGCAGTTGGATCTTGCAAAAACAAGTTTTTATAAACATAGGTCAAGAAATGCATCGTTTCAGAAATACAGGTTGTTAAAAAAGAAGCTAAAATTAATTGCTTTAAAAAGTATATCACCCTGTGGTTTTATTATTTTTTAATTATTTTAAATATTTCACTTGGGTACATATTTTCCCATAAGAGAAGTGGTATTATGGAAAAATTACAGCGGAAATTCCACGTCGTCTAGGCAACGTGGTTTTTTCACTTACTGTCAAATTGACAATACTAAATTTTTAAATAATAATGACGGTTTATTAAATTAATATTTAACTTTAGTTAATAAACTTTATCTACGTTTTTGATTCGTGAAATATTCTCCCTAAATACCGCTCGTGCTTTAAAATCAACCAGAAAATTTTTTACTCATGCGTGTTTTCTTCAAAAATTTCACTTGTCTCTCGGACTCATGAAATTATAAGAAAACACGCTATCGTGAAAAACTATCGGCAATTTTTAAGCACTCGTGGTATTACCCCCGATAAAACAACTTAAAATACAACTATTTTGTCTCTTAATTTTTTTTTTTAATTTTGCTTTGCTTTCAAAAAAAACCGAATCCTTTTTTATACCCTTTTGAAAAGTGGGACTTTTTCTCTCGAAAGAACTCAAATAACGAAAAAGTTGTATTTTAAGTTGTTCTATCAAAATAATTGTTTTAAAAAATTATGTACAATTAAATCTTCTTTTTAACTTTAGGACCTTGCGTATTTCCAATTTCGAAACGATGCATAACCGGACTTATGTTTATAAAGACTTTTTTTGCAAGATCCAACTGAGTTAAAGATTTTAAAACTATTGCTTAAATACCCTGCATTATCTTTTAGATTTTTTTCTATTTTATGGACATTTTTATGTCACTTATATGTTCTATATTTTTATTTTAAATAAAAAAAAAACAAATTATTAGGTTCATTATTTTATTTTTAGTTGCATATTATGGGTGTCCGTAAAGTCTGAAATCAGGAAACTACACAATTTTAAGAAAAGCTCAATCACGTCAACTTTTATTTTACAAGGCGTGTTATAAAAAATATAAGCATTTATACAGGGTGTTTTTTTACGTATTTTGCTTCTACGGTTTATTTTCAATGTTACAGGCGGCGGTACTTTTTGATGCCTATGCAGAGGGTTGTTTTTGCATGTTTCTCTATTAGTTGAGGATATGTCGCTATAATTGTCATGAATGTATATTTTAAATACTTTAGAGCTCTTATATTTGGCAACATCGCCCATCTCCTCAGTTATTAATCGTGATTGATTAAGAACATCGTTTTATTATCGATCTTGTCATAGTACACTATTACAAAGTATTTAAATAAAGTTAATTAATAAACTTGCTAGTGTCTTCTTTAGTAATAAAGCATAAGACATTACATGGTGACAGCGGTAAATCGGATTAATTTAAAAATAAGTGATAAAGTTATTGTGTCGGGTAAAACATGGCGGAATAAACAACAAAAAAACCCTACAACACACGATAGTGTTGGTGACCGGGCGCGGGTGTGAAAAACGTACGAGCTGCGGCCCGCTGGGGTCAATTGTGTTCAACGTTGCCGGATTGAGGACACTGGCAGTTTAAGAAATATTCAGATTTTTTTTTAAAGTTCAAGTTTTATTATTTTTTTTTAATTCAAATAATAATAAGGGCGATCAAAAAGCCCCAGAAGGTTTTTCATTTAGCGGGACATCCAAATTATTGAAATTGTGGAAACAAAAGTTTGATTTATACCTAATTAGCGGAAAATACTAAAACCGACTCTGTAAAAATCGCTATACTTTTAAATCTCCTTGGTGACGAAGAAATTGCGAAATACTTTTGAATATAGGGAATCTGAGGATAAAGAAAAAATTAGCCGTTGTTTACAAAAATTTGAAGAACACTGCAATCCGACTAAAAATCTCGTTTTTGAACACTTTAAATTTTTTAAACCGAGCAACTGCAAGGGGAAACTGTTGATCAGTTTATCACAGCCCTCAGACAGTTGGCCCTACTTGTGAATTCGCAGAAAAAGATGTGCTAATTCGTGATCGAATTGTGTTGGGAATTAAAAGATCCTAGAATTCAGGAAAAGCTATTACAGTACCCAGATCTAGAGTTAAGCAAGCTATACATATTCCGCCTATGGAAGCTAGTGTAGTGACCAAAAGGAAATTTCTAAAGCATAGTGACAAAGTGAGTGCAATTCAAAGACGTTATAGTGGTCGCAGTTAATTCTAATAGTTCAGGAATTCTGCTGGATATCAGCCTCGTGAGCAGCCCTCAGAGGGTGCCAAACAAAGTCAACATTATGGAGCTGGTAGTAGCTTGGGTACTAAAATAGAGGTAACATGTTATGTAAATCTTGTTCAGCAGCACGAACGAGGTAAGTGCCCTGCCATAAATAGATATTGTAGTTCTTGGGCCAAAAAGGGCATTATCGCAGGTGTTGTTTACGAAATAGAAATGACATTCATGAAATTGTTAAGACCCGAGGACAGTGCTGAATATAGTGACACTGACAATAATAAGTCCTAGCAATCATGAAATGATTGTATTGTGTGGATATAAATAGCTAGACATTGATGCAGTTGAGTGGTTCGAAGAAATTTTTATATTCAAAACAAAACTAAAAAAACGATAGTGGTAGTATGGCAAATACACTTAACATTTCAATTTTTATGTTTAAACATTTCTCGGAAAGACTTGGAAAACCATCTATACTATCATCGTATTCCGGTCATAAAATCGGTTTACTAGGACAGATTTATTTAAACTGTAAATTTGGTGAAAAAAAACGGACATATTTTGTTTCACGTTTTAGACTCAAATTTACCTTGTTCTATTTTAGACTTTCCGCTTGTCAATTTTTTGGTATACTTCCAAAAAACATCCAAAAGTTTTCTACTTTATATGATGAAAATATATTAAAAACTCTATTCAGGATTTACTTAATCAATATAATACTGTTTTTACTGGTATAGGGAAAGTTAACAAAAAATATTCTCTAACAGTGGCAGAAAATGCTATTCCACATATAACCGCACCTCGTAAAACACCACTGCTTTAAAAGATAGGGTTAAAGAAAAACTTGATGAAATGGTAGCACAAAATCTTATTAGTCCTGTCACTGAGCCCACTGATTGGGTTTTTACCCCATTGTGATAGTGCCTAAACCAAATGGTGACATCAGAATATGTATGGATCCCAGAAATTTAAATAAATATTAAAAGAGAAATTTTTGAAATCCCTACCCAGGAAGTTTTATTCTCAAACTACAGGGTGCTAAATATTTTACCAAATTGGATGATCATTCGCTTTTCTCCAACTTCCATTAACATACGAAAGTTCGTTTATGACAAAACAACTTGTTTTGGAAGATCGTTACCTAAGGCTCCCATATCGTATCGTCACCCAGAGCTATTTAAAGGTTCATGTACGGGTGTTGAAGGTGTTCCCGGACAAGTAGCTTATTTTGACGATATTCTAGTGTATGGCAGAACTGTTAAAGAACATAATCATAATTTAGAAGTTGTGTTAAAAAAAAATTTAAAGATAGTGGACTTACGCTTAATCAAACAAAATCTTTTTTTGTGTAAATAAAATTAAGTTTCGGTCATATTATTAGTGCAGGGTTGCCCGACGATAGTAAAAAAACGCAATTCGTGAAATGCATCCACCCAAGAAAAAAAAAGATTTAAGTTTTTGGGAGATGGTTTATCTTTCCAAATTTACCCTAATTTGTCTAGTGAAACAAATGCACTTAGAAAACTCTTAACTAAAAAAACATGTGGCAGTGGACATCTATAGAAAAAAAAAGTTTAACCGGTTAAAAGACTTAGTTGCTTCTGCCACCACTTTGTCCTATTATAATCCAACCAAAAAATAACTTTTCCAGATGCGGGTCCGTATGGGCTTGGTGCTTTTATCAGTCAAAATAATAAACCTATTGAATATGCCAGTGTATCCTTAACGCCTACACAGCAGCGATATAACCATATTGAGAAAGAGTTATTAGCGGTAGTGTTCGGGTGAACGATTTCATTACTACCTTATGGACAGACATTTAAAATTGAAAACGATCATAAACCACTTTTAGGACTTTTAAAAACCTCTGAATGAAATGTCACCTCGTATTCAACGGCTAGTTATGAGCCCTTTTTGAATGTAATGGAAAAATCTGCAAGTACCAGATAACCAGTCGAGATCCAGCAAAAGAAGAAATTAATACAGACTACTTGGAACAAACCTAAAAATTCATTCTGTTTACAAAAGACCAGAAAAGAAAAAGGTTTAGAAGCCATAAATTGTATAATGTGCTCCAAAAAGTAAAATTTTATGTTTTGAATGGGTGGCCAAACCACAAAAGCAGCGTTCCAGAAGAAGTTAAAACATTTTGGGACATTAGAAATTATATTTTTCTTCACAAGAATGTACTTTTTTATAATAAAAGGCTTATTATTCCAAACAGCTTAAAAGAGGAAATTTTGAGCCTGTTACATAATAAGTCGCATCAAGGTGTTGTGGCTTGTAAAAAACTTGCTGAGGAAGCAATATATTACCCTGGTTGGTCAGCTGATATTCAGCTATTAGTTTTATCGTGTCCTGTATGTCAATTATATGCTAAAACAAATCAAAAAGAACCCTTAAATATTTCCTGATTTGCCATGGCAAAAAATTGGAATAGATTTTAAGTCTTTTGGAACGCAGGACCTTGGTCATCGTTGATTATTTAAGTAAATTTACTGTTTAAAAGTATCAAAAAAAGGCAGAAATTGTAATATCCGCTTTGAAGAACGTATTTTCAATAAATAGAATACCTCAAGAGATATGTTCAGACTGCGGACCTCCTTTGCCTTACAATTTGAAAATTTTGCTAAAAGGTACGACATTAAACTTACAACATCTATCCGCATTATCCAAGTCGAATGGTATGGTCGAAAGGGGATTTCAGAATGTAAAAAGTTTACTCACAAAGTGTCAACAGATGGAAATGATCCTTTCTTAGCCATATTAGATTACAATACAACTCCAAAAAACAAAACTTACCGCACCTTCTGACCTCTTATGGGAGAAAGCTGAGGTCAACCTTACCAGTGAGTCAAAAGTTCTTGAACCTAATTTTCATTGAAGGGATAAAAGAAAACTTAAATATCAACAGGAAAAGCAAAAGGAATATTATAATATTCGTTCTAAAATTCTTCCTGAATTACATCCAAATCAACCTTTCTCATTCAAACAAAATGTCGAGAGTGGAAACCAGGAGTCATATTAGAAAAATTAGAAAATAGAGACTATATTGTAAAAGCAGAAGAAGGCCTATAAAGAAATAGGCAATTCGGCCTATTCGCCAGTCAGTATCTTTGCATCAACCTTCCCGTGTTGTTGAAAATGAACTAGAACAGAAAATTGTGACCCAAAACATAATATTGACATTCAACCAAGGAAATCAAATAGTGATATTTATCGTACACGCAGTGGTAGACTTATAAAAGCCCCAGATAGATTAAAACTGTAACAATATAAAATTTTGATAATGAATTTCTTTTCTTGTCTTTGTTATAAGGGGCGTGTCATGTATGTATATTTTAAATACTTTAGAGCTCTTATATTTGGCAACATCGCCCATCTCCTCAGTTATTAATCGTGATTGATTAAGAACATCGTTTTATTATCGATCTCTGTCATATGTACACTATTACAAAGTATTTAAATAAAGTTATGATTATTATAAACTTGCTAGTGTCTTCTTTAGTAATAAAGCATAAAACATTACAATAATGTTTTAACAAGTTTTAATTTAAATTAAAAACAATGCATTCTTCTTAAAATACATACCAGTTTGCAGCAGATTTTGCTATTAGTTTGTAGGTATATAGTGTACAAGGTGAGTTAACGATGGCGAGGAGTAAGTAATTTAATGCCTTGAATATAAGATTTGTAGATAAAGTGCTTATGTAAGTATTGGGAAAATGGTTAAATAGTATGTTAAATTTTAACGATATTTTGAATTAGATAGAGCACGTTTATAAAGTATTAGGGTGCTACAAAAGTAATTTTTTTAAATTTAAAATAGAATACCTATACCTACTCATATTTTTACAGTTTTGGATTCTATTTATTCAATTCTAGAAATTTCCATACCTACTTCATATTCTATAACCAGAAAGTTACGTAGGTATAAGAATATTGCCATTTAGGATAGTTTGGGAATACTTAATTATTTTATAAAAAGTTAAAAATTGGTAAAAAAATTGAGAATGGACATTTCTAAAATGAAACATTGGAATTAATAATGTAATGATAAAATATGTGTATTTTATTAAAAAAATATGTCTTTTTATCGCCACCTTGTGCACTGTGCAGACATAAAAATTAGTTTAAAAAATGTATAACATGTACCTAAAAATAAAAATCAACAGCTCCAAGCATTTTTCTTAAACTTCCGAACTAATTTTTATTGAAATTATCCTATACAATACCAATGCACTGTATATTAAAATTAATTTAACTGAAATAAACCAAAACAACTAGAGACAAACGAGACAAAACGGGACGAGACGAGACAAACGTTTGTCTCGTCTCGTCTCGACCCTTGTCTCGTCTCGTCTCGAAATATATTATCTGGAAATTTCGAGACGAGACGAGAAAGGCTTTATCTCGTCTCGTCTCGCGGCAACTCTAGGAAATTTTGTGGGCAAATGTTTTCGCTTCTGGTATATTTTACTTAAAAATCATTTATCAAATAAAAAATAAGCAGAAAACTGCACGATTTTAGTAATACCTCTTCTTTATCAATACAAGATACTTTTTAAAGTTTCTTAAATTTGTGTGGCTAAGTTAAGTATACCACAAGAAAAATCATCTGGCTGGTCAATTGGTGCGGCTAAATTGACTGGTTGACTGCGTGCTTAGTTGTAAAATTATCTTTATTGTGACATATTACTTTAACTCTATTGATTTTTAAACATTTTTAGTCTAATTCAATCTCATCAAAAACACTTATCTAAAATAGGTGCCATGTTCCTAGGGAAAAATCTCGGCCCCGTAAATACTAAGATCTAAAATTAGATCAAGTTCTGCCACAATTTTGTTCCATTCTTTTTTGACTTAGAAAGTATTTTAGTGATCCGTCTGTTTTATTAAATGTTTTTTTTTAATTAATATAGGCTATTTTTTTTCAAATAAACAAATTATTAAAAAACTTGCCGAGTCAAAAAAGAGTGAAACAAAATTGTGGGCAGAACTTGGTCCGAGATGTTTGGATAGGAACTTGGCCCCTATTTTACATAAGTGTTTTTGGTGAGATCGCTTTTCTTTTTTCTGAGTTCAATGAATTGAAAAATTGGGTTGGGGTCTCATGCCTGTGTTCTTGGTATACCTTGCTCTCTAGGTAGAATCTAAACTTTGAACTGAATATACCTTTCAAAAGATGCTATTTTAATGTCCCTTAAATTGCGCCCGGTTTGGGGCATGTAGCAATTTTCTTTGTTTAGTAAATACAATCTTTCCTGAATTTTTAATTTTAGGACCAATATTACCTCAGGCATTACGGCTCTCTTTCAGGACGGTCCGAGTAAAAATGTGCAGTTTTTAGAATTTTTCCTTTACTTATGTCCTGAAATCTACTTACACACCAAATTTTAAGTTTCTACTTAAATGTCCAATAATTTTGATGAAATAGTGAGTCAGTTAGTCACTCAGCCAGTCAGTAATAAAACGGGCGATTTCTAAAATCAAATATCTCAGGAATCACCAAATATAACTTTTATATATTTTTTTTTTAATAATTGGAATATTTATGTGAATTATTCCAATTTCATACCTTTATGTGGAAGATAACAGGATTATAATAAGGCAAAAACACGATAAATTGTTTCATGTTATATATACAATAAGCGCATTAGACCGACACATGGCCTGGCGCACTACTATGCGCCTACATAGTATTTAATTTCTATTGTATAAAATAGTAAAAATGCGGCAACATACCATTCCTTATTACAGCCATATTAATAAATAAAAGTCTGAAAATAGGCAGTTATGTAAAACCTAAAAATCTTTTATTAACGATGTATTACAAAATGCTATTTGTTTTAAAAATGACTCCATAGGAACTATTTTCGGCAATTCTAATATAATTTCAATCTGTCGTTAAAGATGATTTTTTTTAACAACTTGCACTACTAATTTTAGACAAAATTTAGGACTTTTAAGTTTTTGTTAAAAATGTCACCTTTCTTTATTTTACGAAAATCAAAAATAAAAATATTTATATGGTTTGTATATGTTTTCTTTTAAACATTTTTGTTTTTTTTATAAATTTCCAATATTAACTATTATTAATACCATTAAAATGGATGTTTAAAACTTTAATTTTGTTTACTGATTATAATTTTTTTTTTAAATGTTTGTTTTTTGACGAGTCTCTTAAACTAAAACGTTAAATATATATTGTTTTAATTACGTAGACATAAAAAAGTATTTATATATCTTTTTTTATTGCTAAATTATTTTTAGAAGATTTTGACCAATCAAACACAACCTCTTAAAGTAACCAAAGGTTTTCTAGCAAAACCTAGTTTGTTTCACAACCATAAATTCGTAAACAATAAATTTAAGTGAATTACCTCCTCCAATATTTCATTTGAAAATCTTGGGTCATTCTGGCCTCTAGAGAGTCGAATAGGTTCTTGAGTTTTAGCGACATACTGGGGAACGCCAATTCCATTTCTAATTCTTTGCAATCTTAAATCACCATTATCTGATTGACAGTCTAACACAATAAAGAGTTGTATGTCTTCTGGATTAGTTGTCTTTTCCACAGTATATAACCTAAAATAAAAATAGTACATAATTATATAACGCTATGTTACACAAAGTAAAATTGTTTAATTCTAATGTATACAGGGTGTTACAGAATGTTGTAAGAAAAATTTAGGGGCAGATTGTATATCTAAAAATATGAAAAAAAAATTCATATAAACATGGGTCCGAAAATGCTTCGTTTTTATGATACAGAGTGATTAAAGTTTTTTGTCTTTTATAGTTTATTTGACATTTCTCGAAAATTCGTAGAGATATTGGGATGAGTTTTTGTACACGAAAATGTATAAATATAGGTCACATTTACATGTACAAAATTGTTTTCTAAGGCACTTACGTCAGTGGCGTTCGTGCCGGTAAGTCTTATTTTTAGCGACAAAACTGTACGCCACTGGTTTTTGCAAAAATTAGTATTTCTGTCGTAAAGCCAGTTTAATTATGCTTAAAAAGTACTTCCTGGACTTTTTTGTTCTGACTTACCGTTTTCGAAATATAAATAAAAGTACACTTGGCTGTTTCCCGAATTATTTATAAATTTATTATTTTATTTGTACCCATTGTTCAGAAACAATGTATTCAATTTTAAACTTAGATCAAATGCTGGAAATGGCTTCCCTTTGCTTTAATGCATGCTGTAAATCGCATTCGAATATTTTTTTGCCCCTTCGAAATATTTGAGGCCTCTGGCGAAAACAGCTTATTATACAGATTAATAAATTAATTTTTATTTCGAAACCGGTGAGTCATAACGACAAAGTCCAGAGGGTACTTTTTAAGCAGAATTAAACTGGCTATAAGACAGAAATACTAATTTTTGCGAAAACCAGTGGCGTACAGTTTTCTTCGCTAAAAATAAGAACTTAGCGGCACGAACGCCACTGATGTAAGTCCCTGAGAAAATAATTTTGTACATGTAAATATCACCTATGCATGTAGCAAAACTTATCTCAATATCTCGACGGATTTTCGAGAAATGTGAAATAAACTTTAAAAGGCGAGAAACTTTAAACACCCTGTATCATAAAAACAAAGCATTTCCGAACCCATGTCTATATGAACTTTTTTTCATATTTTTGCATGTAAAATCTGCCCCTAAATTTTCCTCACAACATTCTGTAACACCTTGTATAATAAATATGTAAAAACTAAAAAATAGTAACTTCTTAAGATATTATAAAAAAATTATAAATTGTTAAAAATTACTTAATAGTGAAACTTTTTTTAAGAAAGTGCTTGTGTAAGAAATATGTTTGCACACAATTTTAACGTTGGGTAAATAAAACTATACATTGCTACAGTTTTAAATTTTGAGGAACACCTGTAAACCAAAAATTAGTATACAGTATATTTATAATGGAAAATAATTTATGTTCTTACCAGTTCTAAGAATTAAAAATTATCTTGCTCTGTATTAGAAATAAATAACCAGTCTATTTTTTAAATAAATGGTTTTACCTAAAAAAAACGTAATTAAGGAAAGTTCGTCTAATCGTAAAAATTAAGTTTTAACAAACTTCGTGTCCGGAGTTAAGTTAAAGACAGTCTGTTAATACTAGTTGACGTTTTGAAAATTAAAAGGGTTTTCTATCTTAAATATTAGAAAATAAATGTCTAAATTGCTTATTTATCATTACTATAAATGCTGAACAATAAATACCTACATTGACCTAAACTTATTGCCTAATTCTGCTAAAAAGTGACTATGGGAATAAAAAAAAAGTTCATCAAATATCAAATTCAAAGGATTACATATTTTCTAGTAAATGAATAAAATTTAATGAGTTGTAAAGAAATAATATTTTTTTAAAATAATTTATTTTTTATTTCTTTAAACCTATATTCTATAGCGCGAACTTAAAAATGAATATCCACTATGTGGTAAACTCTTAAGGCATTGTAAATTTTATCAGTGTTCGATTAGTAAACTAGTACCTATTTATTTTAAATCCAGTTATATATTCTATGGGTGTTATTTTCATCTAAGAAGTCTATCTTGCTTTTACTTTTGTCGATACCATTGTAAATATTAAAATTATAATGTTAAATTTTGTAGTATGCCTTAAAAAAATTAAGCCATTAAAGGTATATAAGATTTTATAGGTAGGTGGCACTTCCGGTTATATCGAAAGTAGGTGTCAACTTGCTTATTTTAAATCAATCAACCTGTATATTACTTTATTTTGAGATATTACACAAGATTTCAAATCCATTTTATGTATCAAGTCCTAAACCTAAATCTAAGCGTTTTTACCATATAATTATTTTTACTTCGAAAATGCCATCTACAGGCCCTACGATAATTATCAATTTTTGCTATAAGAGAGCAAACAAATTAGATTTATTGTTAAAAAAACCCACTTTACCAGATTTTTTTACTGGATTTTAATAACCTGCTATACAGGGTATTAAAAAAATAAGATTAAAAATGAAACTAAGAAAATTGCCGAAACTATTTTTTTTTATAAAAATCCTCAAATTATATAATTTTATCTAATACAGCATTAAAAACCAAGCAAGTTTGTATATATTGGTCTATTCAAAAATCTTTAGTTTTTAATTTATTGCCGGTTTAATGTTATTATAGAATATTATTATTTTTAATGTTAAATAAAATAAAACGATAAAATTTGGGAACTTCCAATATTAATAATAATTTAAAAAAATCGGTCATTTTCTCAATTTCATTTTAATCCTATTTTTTAAACACCCTGTATAATAGGTTATTAAAATATTCTAAAAATTTGTTCTAGTAGGTTTTTTTCAACAATAAATCTAAATTAAATAATAAGGGCTTTCTCTTAGGGCGTGCAAACGTCATTAGAGACATGATTATGATAATAAACAAAAATTTTAAAATGCTTAAGTTTAAATAGAATAACTTTGCTTTTTTTACTTTATTAATTTATTATTTATTACAGTAAAAAAATGTGTAAGTTTTATGAAAAAATCCTTATAGGTTATTTTAAAGCAATTTAAAATATTTTAAATAAATCCAATTATATTTTCTAGCTATTGATTTTTGTATGAATAATCCTTACTAATTTTTTTTTAATGTGCATTATTTCTACTTATATCTTTTTACACTAAATATATTTTGTTTTAAATAAAGTAAATAATATTTTAAATAAAAACCTGAAACATTCAAACCACTTTTAAGTTAAACAAGAAACTCAACAATTGTTTAGTTGAGTTTATCAAAACGCTCTGGGAAAACGTAATTTTTTACCAGTAGAAAAGATACACAAGAATTTAAAAACAAATTGTGAAAATTAAAACAGTAAAACATGAATACAATTAAATATATATTGTAGATAATGGACAAGTATACATAAGATGTTGCCCTTTTAAAAGTCGTTTTTTATTTTTAAAAATATCTGAAAGTAAAATTTAATATAATAAAATAGGATCATTAATTTTAATATAAATATGCCTTTATTGACCCATTCACTTGTACAAATTTTAAATGGGACTACTGGTATATTATCTCTTATACCGTTAGGATTTGATATTTTCAAGACGATGACGTCCTATGTGTTAGTTTTCAATACTTCTACCTTAAAATATATATATTTTTTAAGTCATTCTAGAGTACCACAATTACATTAAGACGGTAAATTTTAATTAAAGTAGTAATTTTTGTAATACAAAATATATCGAAACCAGCTAACAGTTATAATGCAAAAACACGCTTATTTACAAATCTTTTTTCCGACGAGAAAACATTGGTCTGTGATAGAATGGACCAGTTATATATTACTAGTAGAACTATATAAAATTTTCTAAAATATTTTATGATGTACAAGGTGGCGCATTTTGGTTAAATTTACGAGGTATTAAAAAAATCTTTAGAGAAAGAGCAATTCCGTTGGTACATTCAGTATCGCATTTTTAAAACAATTTTAAATGTGGTAAAATTTTAAGACTAACCTAATTTATTTTTGAAATACACGGCGTTTTCAAATTTTTGTCAATTTTACAAGGGTCCTGTATATCGTAGAGATAGTGAAAAATTTTAATTGGCAATATTTTGTAGATTGTTATGTAAGTTACAGTTGCATACTAATTTTCCTATTAATTGAAGCTCCTGAGTTATTACACAAACTTGTTTTTTTAATGAAACACCCTATGTATTGTGTTACCATTTGACTGCAAATTAAATCACCTTTTCAATAATATCACACTTTATTTATAAGTCAGCTAAAATTACTATGTTTGCAGTTTTTTTATCTTTATTAAGTAAAAACTAATGAAACTATGTAAGAGAAGGCGGTTTTAATTAATTGTTATTATTATGTTAAAAATCCAGTTAAATAATAACGTAAATGACATAATAATTTAAACACCAAACTATTTTAAATTAAATTTTACATTTACCTGTTTTATTTAAAACATAATAAATTAAACATAAAATATTTTTTTAACAATCAATTTAACAAGAAAACTTGAAACTTAAGGATAAAAGTGTTTTTTATTACCACAAATTATGTCATAGAATTATTGTAAATCATATCCCTTTGTATTGGCAAAATTTAAGAAACTCTAATTAAATATGATGAATCATGTCTTAATAAATCGTGTGACTTTAAAACTTTCTTTTAGTGTGTCATAAAGTGCAAAGTTGTTATAAATAAAATTAATTAAAAGTCTAATTACCTATCCTTAGTAATGGATTTGAACTAAAATTATTTTTTTGTAATACTTTTCGGAGCAACAGATATCCTTCTTTGTTTCTAAATTTTGTGTTTTAACCAAAGCGGATTTTGGCTGTTATAATTTATATAGTTACTATTAATACATAAATTTATTTGGTTATTAACTTTGGTGTCAAGTTTGGTTTTTATTTAAAAAGTCTTAGGTAGAAAACTTTATCAATATTCGTTAACAGGTAGCACTATAAAAAATGCTATTTAGTTAAGCTATACAATAGGTTTATACTAGAAGTATTTATTCTAAATTAAATAATTAAATATTTTTAAAGGCTGATATCTAGAAAAATTAACTTATTGTTTTACATGCTTAATAAAATAAACATATTTATAACAATATTTGGACTTTAGTTATCTTTATTTGTTTATGATACACAACGTTTCGGTTAATTAAGAATCTACAACTGTTATCAGCTAAATACTAAGTTTCAATTTTTACAGCTACGCTCTTTTATACTAATCGGTGTGCGAGAATGCCCGAAGTTTTACCGATTTATGCTGATATAAGAGTGGGCCCCAGAGTTGCGGAATATTTACACTGGGTTTACTTTGTTTTTTGTATAGAAGCTGTTTCTCTAAAAGTCCTCTTTTTGGATGACTTTTGCCTCAGACAGTTATATATGATGTTGCTTTGGCCAAGAGTGCTCGTCGATACCTGATCTTTTCGCCCATTTAAGTGTGTTTTTATATTTAAGTAATATTAAGCGGTCTTTTTAGCACTCTTGGGTAAAACGACATAATATTTAATGGTCTAAGGTAAAATTGTCTATTTAGAAAGTAGCGGCTCTTGTACAAAATAACAGGAATGCGTTAAGTAAATCCAGTGTAAATTTTCCTTACCTCTGGAGCCCAGTTCTAGCTCGAGAAAGTCTATAAAAACAGCATTTTAAGATCACACAACATGGTCTACAACCTTTAAACAAATTATTTTCTTGCAGTAAGATGTCAGTGAAATTGGTAAGTTTCTTTTATTATATTTTTCCACCCTTGCTAATTTTATAAATAATCATAGTATGACTTAACTCTATTGTTATTCTTCTAGTACTTACTTACAGTTATTATTCTACTCTTCTTACAGTTATTATTTTTAGAAAAAGAGTATGCCATTAAAAACACTTATAAATTTGGGGCCAATTTCCTTATTAAATATCTTGGCCTCTTAAATCACTAAAATCTAAAATAAGACCAAGTTTTTTTTTACAATTTTCTTTTCTGGGTTAAATAACTGAGAACTTACCTACCATTTCTGTTGAATTAAAAGTTTAGTACTTTAAAAGGCAGATATTTTTGGATAGGAACTTGATCCTTATTTTATGTAAGTGTTTAAGTAAAATCTCTTTTCTTTTTTTTTTAGTTAAGTAAATAAAATAAAATCCTGCCTGAATTTTAAATTCTAAGACAATTATAACCTTAGATGCGCAGGTTCAATCAGATTGCAAAACTTCTAAAGTGCTCCCTAAATATACCATATTATCACCCTTGCTTCAGAGCGCACTTCGAGTAAAAATGTATAGTTTTCAGAATGGTTTCTTTATTCATTCCCTAAATTTAATTACATACCAAATTAAAAGTTTCTTCTCTTTCAAAAAGTAAACCATAATTTTGATGAGTCAGTGAGTAAGGCAGTCAGTTAATAGTAAAATGGGCGATTTTCTCAGAAACCACTTGACATAACTTTTTCAAAGAATACTGAGGGTAGACCAAGGCGAATCGGATCATTTTTTAAGGATATAAAAACAATACTAAAGTGCAATATATGTAACTTTATTGAAAAAATGGGAATTAGTAACAATACAGCTACACAATAAATATTTTAAAACTTAAATTGTTTATTAATTTTACAAAATATTAACTAAAAACTCAAACAACAGAAATATCTAAATCGCCCCAATTCTCGGGGCGAATGGGATCGTACATGACATATAGTTAAATTAAAACTCTACAAACTTTAAAATTATTTACAAAGTAAAAATAATAAATAATAAGATCAATATTAATTATTAGCACATAAATCACAAACATACGGGCCTTTTTTCCCTGCCATTTCAGCACAGTTTTCGTGGCACCATTCTTCGCATGGATGGTACTGAATCCAATTATCTGATAGATGAATAAACTCTTCTAAACAGTAAATACAATGCCAATTTGTCTTGTTTGCCAGTAACTCTCATTCCGTCTCAACGCGTTTTTCAAAATATTAACGGATTTCTTATTTTGACCCGATTCACCCATTGGTCCAATTCGCCAAGGTGTACCCTATGTAAATTTATAACCTAATAAAATACCTTTATGTGAAGCGCTAACGAGGTTATGATAGGGGAAAAACATGCTGGAACATTTCGTGTGCATTTATTTCTTATATATTTAAGGATATGTATTATGAAATTACCGAGATTTTCTGTGTTTTTCACACTATACTATGTATTTATTTCTTATTATATATATATATATATTATATATATATATATATATATATATATTTATATATATATATATATATATATATATATATATATATATATATATATATATATATATATATATATATATATATATATATATATATATATATATATATATATATATATATATATATATATATATATATATATATATATATATATATATATATATATATATATATATATATATATATATATATATATATATATATATATATTATATGTATATATATATACCGGGGGCAACGAAAACTACCCAGTTTTTATTTTCTTAAAAGAAAAATATGGTTTTAAATTTTAAGATATATTATATTATATTAAAAAACGGAAAACGCAACTTTTATTTTTTAATGGGAAAACCCGTATATTTCGGAATGGATTCTACGGATCATTTCGGATATAAATCTATATTATATCTATACCTATCGTGTTTGTTTTTAGAAAATTGGATTAAAAAAGTCCAACAAAGAATATGCAGTTTTTTGGAAAAAATAAATCTTATTAAAATTTATTATGATTTTAAATTTTTTCTGAAATTTTGGGATGTCATAATAAAACTACTGATTACCGGAAGTATGAAAAAAATTTAATTTTTAATAATGTTACTTCAAAAGAGAACACCCTGTATATTATTTAAAATTTAAATTTTTCAAGTCGTTTCTGATATAAAATGTCTATTTTATTCTTTTATCTGTCTTGATTGTTTTTGGGAAAAAGGGGGATTAAAATGTTCAAACGACCGCACATTATGCAGTTATAGGGGCAAACATTTTCTCGAAAACTAACAAAGATAGGTATATGATATAATATGGATTTTATATTAGGAATGAGCCGTAGAATCCCAAAATTTTAAAAAATATACAGTGTTGCATTTAAATTTTTAACATTATTAGAAAGTCAATTTTTTGCAGCACTTCCGGTAAAGCCGGAACTAGTTTTTTTTATGACCCCCAGATAGGTCTTTAAAAAAAAATTAAAATAAATTTTTATAACATTTATTTGTTTTCCCATAAAACTGCATAATGTGGGTCGTTTGGAAATCTTCAATCGCCTTTTTCTCAAAAAAAAGCAAAGATAGGTATAGGGTATAATATGGGTTTTATATCAGAAATAAATTAGAATCCAAATCCCAAAAAATACAGGGGGATCCATTGAAAAACGTTGATGTCGTTTCCGGGGAAAACCGGAAGTGACAGAAACGTGTTATAATATCCAAAATTGGCATCGTACGGATATAATATGTCATCTTAAAATTTGAAAGCCATATGTTTTCATTCAAAAAATAAAGGGCTGGGTAGTGATTTCGTTGTCACCGTAATATATATATATATATATATATATATATATATATATATATATATATATATATATATATATATATATATATATATATATATATATATATATATATATATTTATATATATATATATATATATATATATATATATATATATATAATATATATATATATATATATTATATAAATAATATTTAATATATATAATTTTGACAAAAAACACATCCAATGAGTTTATTATAAAAAAACAAATTACTACCCATTTATTTTTAATTAGTTGTCTTCCATATAATCAGGCATAAAAAAGAAAAATAATAATAATTAATACCATTTAGTAAATTTAAACTATGCACCAAAAAAATTTGTATAAAAAATATCAGATGATCGCTGCACCTTCCAGTCGTTGATTTATATTTCTTAAAGGCATGTCCTTTTCGTGTTTACTAATCGCTGCCTAGGTATTACAAGGGTGTATGTATCAAAATTGAAAAATTCGCAATTTTTACACAACAAGGTTCTATGTGTCATAAAGCACCCATAGGACCTTATAAAACTGAAATTAATGCACGGAATTCTTTAAAATTAATAGAAAAACAATGGTTTATGTTTTCAAAATATGAAAAGAAAGCAACATAGTTCTATGTTAAACATAAGACTTTGTGTTTCATACAATTGTAGTGAATTTTCTCTTGACTCAGAATATCATGGTACTATGCAGTACATAGAACCATGTGACTTGCAGAAATTATAGCTTTGATATGACATGGGACTATGTTGTAACATACATTCTTGTAATCGTGACTTTATTATGTGTTTTATAGGTTATGTTTTGTTTAAACCACTCGAGTTTGACAGATTTTTTCAAAGCTCTGTTAATTTATTTAATAAGTGAGTGATATAATGGCCGAAAACAGTGACAATAGTGATTTTTGGGATGGTGATGATTCTGATAAAGATGTGAATTATGTTCCAGAGGAGAAAACTTCTAGAAAAATAAAAAGGTAAATGCATATTATATCTACGAGTAGGTGTCTATGTTTATCGAATCCAGACACGTGGAAAACATAAGAACTTTGTTTTTAGAATAAAAATTCGGGGAAAGTACATTGATGTACCTTTGTTGGATTACGTGAATGAGCCTGCTGAATGTTTAGAAAAAGTTTCAATAAATCGAAACAGCAAAACTATTGCTACTAGCAGTTTTAGCAAAGATAATTCTACTGGTACTAGGTAAGTTTAAGGACAGTAGTATTGCCTTTTGTTACATAATATTGTGTTGTAAAATATATAACAATCTAAAGATTGCATCTTCGTCGGTGCACCTAAAATGTGGTGTAGGAAGTCCTCTTATTAATACGCAACCTTTACATATGGGTTATCTCACTTTTCTGCACTTTTGGCTGACCCCAGTTCAGATGATCTGCTAACTTTTCTGTTTTTTTTTGTTCTTTTTTTATCAAAAATTGTTTTCTTACAGTGTCCCTGCTCTATAGAAATGTATTTCAATAAAATCAAATACGACAGAACTGGAAAATAATGATACCACAACTGGTATGAAACAATTACCGGTAAAAGGCAACCCCTCAAATAAAAATAAGGAAATACTAGAAGATGAAGAAGAGAATTCTGAGTCACATTTGCAGCAAAATAATGACGGAGGACTAGAAATCCAGAGAGATGGGCATGTAACATACGAAAGGAAAAATTTGACAGAGGGTTAGAATATATTTCATCACGAAAGAAGTTCAGACAAGCCAGAAAAATAAAAACCCAGAAAGACTGTTTCGAAAAATGCGTTTATAAATGTGCTAAAAATATAAGCGAAGAAGAGAGAAAGCAATTGTTCTCTGATTATTACAAGCTTAACAGTAGTGAAAAAAGAATGTATATTTTAAGCACAACAGAGATGAGTATTCCACAGCGAAGAAGAAAGGAAAGAATGCCGAAAACTCTAAAAAAACTAAAACTTTTAAATTCTTCTTTATTTTAAGTAATAGGAAAATACAAGTTTGCAAACAGTTTTACTGTGGAACACTTGGTATCAGTCAGAAACCCATACATACCGTTTACAAACATTCGACAGAAACAAATACCCTTCGAAAAAGTATGGGAAAGCACAGAAAAAAAGTTACCTCAGACGAAGCAGCAAATCTTGTTAGAGAGCACATTAAAATGTTCCCTGTAGTCGAGAGCCATTATTTTCGGGCTGATATTAAAAGACAGTACATAGAGGGTGATCTGTCAATTCGAAAAATGTACGACATGTATAAGATTTTTAAGGGAGAAAGGCTTGACCCCAGTTAAAATTAATGTTTATCGAAAAATATTCTGTACTGAATTCAATTATTCGTTCAATAAGCCTTCAAAAGATCTGTGTGATCTCTGTGCAGAAATAGACCGCCTGAATAAAGAAAACACCCTTAATGAAGTAAAGAAAAATGAATATGAAAAACACTGCAAGAAAAGATTTTAATGAGACAAGAGAAAAAGAAGGATGTTGAAAATGATAAGACAGTACTGTGTTTTGACTTGGAAAACGTGTTGACCTGTCCAAAAGGAGACGTGAAAAATTTCTTCTATAAAAGAAAGTTAAACGTATATAATATGATGGCTCACCTTTCATGGTCGGGCTGAAAATGATATCGCTAGTGCCATATACAGGATCCTGAAGAGGGTCCTAGAGGACTATCCATTATTAGAAGAACTGTGGAGCGACAGCTGCGGTCCGCAAAATCGCAATAGCCTTTTGAGTTTTGCTATTACACACATTTTAAAAACCAGTTCACACTTAAAAAAAAATTCAAATGAAATTTTCTGTACCTGGGCACTCTTGCATTCAAGAGGTCGATTAAGTTCATGGTGCCATTGAACGTAGTTTGAGAAAATTCAAATATTTTTCACCACTTTCACTTTTAAGAGTCCTCTTGAAGGTAAATACAAGAAAGCCTTATACCATACTTCAGATGAAAGAGCAAGATTTTTTTGGTTTTTCGTGGTATTCATCAAAACTGAATTACAGTGCAGTTCCGTTTTCCAAGGTGGTTTCTCTACAATTTACTAAATCATTTTAAGAAATCGGTTTCCGAACCTCT
Organism: Listronotus oregonensis; assembly: GCA_019359885.1. Classification (NCBI taxonomy): domain Eukaryota; kingdom Metazoa; phylum Arthropoda; class Insecta; order Coleoptera; family Curculionidae; genus Listronotus; species Listronotus oregonensis. The sequence goes on from JAHBCN010002894.1 coordinate 63,547, forward strand.
TTTAACGACCATGAATATAAAATCATTAGTTTAAGACAACGAACTGTAAGAAGACACGTTACTAAAATCAACTTAGCGCAAAACAAAGTGGAAGCGTTAAAATCTATGTACAGGTGGATGCCAGAGGTGAATAAAAACTTTTATGTTCACATTTTTTTCAAAATGTCAGAAGATAAAAAGTAAAAAATGGATATGATTCATTAAAAAATGCTGTTACCATGGTTTATGTTACATGTTCATGTATTTTTGTTTTTTTTTTTAAAGAGCCACAAAGTTCCATGTTATTTTATTTTTTCAATAAAAATATGTTAAAAAATGAAAATTATGTCTTCCTTTTTTAAAAATTTATATAGCAGTTTTTTACTTCTTAAATAAGAAACTGAGGCAAACATACTTATTACAATATAAAATCTATTGTTAAAAATATTTACAGTCGTTTTTCTCATTTTTATGCTTTTATATCATACAACCATGTAATACTTAGGCAGCGTAATATCTGTTAGACTTTTCGTTGATTTTTTAAATAGTGACATAAAAAATAAAAATTTTAATGTGTTGTGATTGTTTATATACATATACGTATTTTTATTTATACGATCCACCGCTCTAGTGTCTTCTTGACCTCGTAGAGGAGTAACTACATATTTTGTAAGTAAAAATCTAATTGTGTGTTTGATTCGTTCTTTAAATGTTCTTGTTTTTCTATTGTTGTTTTAAGCTATCCTGATGAAGCTTACAATCGTAGGCAAAAGCTAGATATTGGAAATAAAATAGTAAGAACTGAGCTCTTAACATCTTTACTGCTCCACCTATTTAGATAATTTCTGGGGGATCCCTTTGTGACTCTACTGTGTTTTTTTAATATATATATATATATATATATATATATATATATATATATATATATATATATATATATATATATATATATATATATATATATATATATATATAATATAATAAAAATTTTCATTTTACGAAAAATTATGTGACTTGTAATATTTATATGCGTATCTTGCTTAAGATATGTTTAAAAATTAGTTTTAAAATGTACTTAACTGTATATTTTAAAAACATTTTCTATAAAACACGAATTCTAGCTTTTCACCCTTTTATTTAAAACTGAGAAATAGTAAAATGTAATTATGGGAACTAATAATCTACTTGTTGCCGACTTGTATAGTACAGCACTCAAATTATCTAAGTTTTGCAAATAATTTTATCATCTTTAAAAACATGGACAAAAATAGAGTCTTAAATAAGCTAAAATATTTTTTTAAATACTGGATCTAAAAGAAATGCAAAATGGATGACTTCAGTATCCTCATGACCCACGTAATAGTCGTCGGAATGGGAAAAAACTGCTTAGATTACGTACCATTATTAAACTATAACAAGTTGTTTATAAGGTAATGAAAAAATTCAGTAATTCCCAAAAATTAAAGTATTAGGAAAAACACAATATTTTACATGACGGATAGTATGGAGTCCTTAACAAAAGGTCCACAGCAGATCTTCTTTCCGTCTCATAGAACTGTCCCTTAAGTTTCTTGGTAAATCCCAGATCTCTTGACATATCCAAAGCTTCTGACCAAGTCTGACATGATGGGCTTCTTGAGAAACTTTTTTCCTACGGTCTTCCACCTAAACTTTGTTCTTGACTTTTTAGTTATCTTTTTAATCCACGTATATTAGTTATTGTAGATGGTCATTCTTCCAGTTTTTACCAAATTAATGCTGGGGTGCCCCAGCGATTAGTACTGGCATCAACTTTGTTTCCTCTTCAAATCAACGATCTTCTTTCTTTTACAATCAATCTTTTTTATAGTTTTTCAGACGACAGTACCCTTTACTCTAATATTCCATTTGTCACGCCCCCTTCTAAGCCTGATTTGGGAAACAAGCGCAGGGTAATGCGATTATCTTTTTTCACAAGATCTTAAACCAATCTTGGATTAGGGCGTCAAAAATCTAGGCCAGTCCTGCCTTCAAAACACAGCCATGTTCGTTGTAAAAAAGGTCCATGCTCATTCGTTGTAAATGAGTAGCCAAGTTTTGCAGAACAAAGAGTTATTCAATCTTGTACATTTGAGAATAACCTTAACTGCCATAAACATATTACATTCATTGCCTCAGCAGCTTTAAAAAAGCTTGGATTTCTTTTTTAAGCCAGTAAGTATTTATCTCCTTTAAATCTGTATACTCTGTATGTATCCCAAATCAGACCCTCTTTAGAATAGTATTCTCATGTCTGGGGAATAGCCTCTCCTACAACTCTTAGCATTCTTGATTCTATTCAAAGAAGAGCTGTTCGTCTTATTAATGATCCCACGCTTACAAGAAAGCTTCCTTCCCTTGCCCACCGACGAGACGAGCTGTAGAGGATCTGCCGTTCTTTTATAGGTATTTTCACATATTTTTCTCCGAGTAATTGGTCAGTATAATTCCTCCTCTAGCAGCTCCCAACAGAGCAACACGTAGAGTCACTTTTTTGCATCCTTTTACATTCCAACTTGAGAGGCCCCGAACTTTCCACTTTATTCGCTACCTTATCCTGTGTCCGGACTATAACACCTGCTACACAGCGAAGCCTTTTCTTCTTCTTTAAATCTTAAAATATTTAAGTCCCACGTAAATAAACTTCCTCTTACCACGCTTAATACACCCATAGTTTGTTTGTACCTTCAGCCTTTGTGAAGTGTACCAAGATTTAAAAAAAATAATGTTATATTATACTATAAAAAGTGGTGGAAGATAATCCAAGGACACTTAAAGAAATAAAAGTTTTAGTAAATCAAATAAAGAACTAAATAAATCTGTATATTAAAGATAATGTTAGTAGAGTGCTGTTGCATAGATTATAACTTTTATGATTTGTCATAAAATTTTGATAAAACGTAAATTTCAATATAAGGTACCTGAAACAAAACGCTATTTTAAAAAGACTAAAAAAACGATAATAAAATTATTTAAAATTCTATCTATATATTATCGTCTTAAACGTGCAATTAACATAAGTGAGGGTAAAATTTGTATTTACTAATGAAGTAATATTTATTGTATAAAATAATTCAAATTTATAATCGGTAATATGTATTAAAGCATTATTAAATTTTTTTTATGAATAGAGAAAGGTATTATTATTATTAAATTATATTTAAGATGCACCCTTAATCAAAATGCTCATGCATTTTAAAAGAAATGCAAAATGATTAGGTAGAACCTAAAAACTTTTTGGATTCTTGTGATTAACAAGTTTTGCACTTCCAACCGTCTTTTACTTATTATTTGATGTTATTTTCTTTGAAAGAATTAAACATTTACCCATACATTAAGACAAAAGCAAAATTAATCCAAATAGTAATAACCCAGAAATTTGTGCCTTAGTCTAATTAAAGTTAACCTTAATAAAATAATAAGGCAATACTAACAAAAATGCGATTTTAAATAGTTTAAAAAAATAGTATAACAATGTGTTTTTGGATTCTAAAAAAATATATCAAGATAAACCAAAAAATCAATTTAGGGTAATAGACATAACATAACCAATTAAAACATTTTAAACCACATCGCCAAGCCATAACACTTCCACACTTAAGCAAAGCGAAAATGTGTGACTAAGAATTAAGTTATTTAAAATACTGCAAATAATTCAAATAGGATGTAGTAAAACAGTAAAATATAAATTACCAGTAAAAATCAAAATTAATATTTTGAGCAAGAAAACTGAAATCTTTATCAGCTATTAAAATGATCATAATAATAATTATTATTGCGGTGCTCTAGAACATAAACGATGTTTACGAATATTATTTATTTTATAGATTATTTTTTTATTTTTTAAAATACATTTAACAAATAAACGTATTATTTGTTTGCCAATATTTTACTAAATAAGGATGTCTTTAATAGATTATTATTATTAAATAAATTACTGAAGTGGCTTTCCTATCATTATACCGCTGTTTTTTAGTTAGAATGGAATTTTTAAAAAACAATATTTTTAGAGTCATTTCTCCTTTCTTTTAAACTTAGGAATTTGGGGTTATATTGTGTTTTAAACAAAATAATATCAAGAAAACGTTTTGTAAACTTTTTTTTATATAAAAATGACGGTACTATCGATAAAATACTTTCTCTATAGATATATTTTGTAAAAAACACTAACCTAAAATTATTATCATGTCCTACTTTTAAACTACGTAATATAGATAAATGACGCAAATGCCAGGTCAAACTGTAATTTACTTTCAGAGATTGCAATCATTAGGGCGGAACAATTTTAGACTGGAATCTTTAAAATAAAGATATTGCGTATAGAGATAGTACAGGTTTCACATGACAAAGAATATATTTTTCTTATTATTCTTGAGATCTTAAGAGCTTTAGGAAATACAAAATGGTTTATTGGAACAATTTAATATCCAATAACATGCAACTAAATAATTTGAATCTTCTTAAATAATTTTGAATATTCTTGCAAAAGCTATTTTTTTTTCTAAAATTATTTATAATATGGTAACTATTTTAATGAAATATTTAAAATTAATTTAACTTTGTTATTGCCACATTTGTTTTCCTGCATTTTAACGTAATACGTTTTAAAAATTTTGTGATTGAGTAGTATTTTGATATTTACCTGTATTTTTTAAGACAAACCAGAATTTGTATTTAACCTTTTAAAAGACAAAAAACCAACCCTAATTACCTATTCAAATAATACAAGAATAATATAAAGAAAAATATAAGTAAGAAAAACGCTATCCCACTTTCCCTCCCGGCCTCCTATGCATAATTTTCTATAAAAAATACCCTACTATAATAAAATCATTAGGTGTAATTTAAAAATATTTTTGGCCTTAAAAAAATAGGTCGAATCAATTGCCCTAAGGTTAAAATAAAAAACTAATAATCATATCATTAAAAAAAAGACAAAAAATAACAAGCTCAACTTTTAATGATAAAAAAAATAAATAATTACATTCAAATAATATATTTAAGTCAAAAGAATCTTAAGCTTTCTTTAGCTAACACAAGATTTTTATAATAAAAAAATAATAATAATTCAGATATATTTTAAAAGTCGTAGTTTTAGTATTTAGATATTTTTAAATATTGAATTGAGGTGTCTGTTACTTTGTGATAGTTCATTTTTAACTAGTAAATGAGAACACAGTTTTTACTTTGTTTACTATCACTATATTAATTAATTATAAAACGTGACTGTAGTCTACTACATTATCAAACTGAAGCTTTCAGTTTGATAATGTAGTAGTACTACGAAACTGCAGTCATTGTTTTATAAATTAATTAATATAGTGATAGTAAACAAAGTAAAAACTGTGTTCTCATTTACTAGTTAGATATTTTTGTTTAACGATTAGTAGAAAAAATAAATACCTTTTTTATTATAATATTTATTAATGTAATAATTATTTTATATTACTTATTATATTATTCATATTTAGGTGGTAGTTATTTTAAATCTCTTTCGTCGTATCTAGTACTTGGGCATCAAGCCTTTGTGGGCTGCCATAAAAATTAAAAAAAATATATAATAAAACTTAAAACCATATGTTTTTAAATTTTGTAATTAATATTTGCAAAAAAATATGTTTATGTTACAACGAAAACAAAAACTTTTTTAAAAGAATTTAGCAAGTCGGAAATATTTTCTTATTAATTTATTTCCATTTTAAAATACCACTATTTTATCACCTTAATTTAATATTTACTAAATTTTTAAATAAAAAGTATTCAAAATTTTCTAAAAAATACGTAACAAATAATAATCGTTGTATTTAAGAGACAGGGCGGAAAATGCTTTTTGTGTGCCACTTTTCCGCACTGAGTGCGGTAGAACATAAAACTACTCTAAAATCGTATAGGTAAGGAAGATTTAGTAGATGTTCTATGTCTATGCCTATTTTATGCCACATACGAAGCCGTTGCAACTTTGTGTATTCACGTTTGTTTAGGTTTCTTCATAATTTACAATATTTTAGATTAAAAAAAAAACAATTATTTGATTATCCCGTATAATAATTATAAGTAAATATAATGTCAAGCAACAATAAGTCATTTGTTGATTTTGGCAAATAATGTCAGATTTTTCTTTGACCAATATTAAATCATGTTTTATTTTTGTTGTTATCTGGACTTGTAGGAAAAATATTGTTCCTAACACATGCGCAAAGTTATTTTTGCACACTTGACTGCTTGCCAAAACTAAACTTCGCATCGTTTGTTTAGCGGCAGTCGCGTGCGGGAAAATATTACTTTGCGTACTTGTTAGAAAAATAACTATTAAAGACTATGTATGGCTTCGTCTGCTTAATTTTCATTTAAATTTAGAATTACATCTTAAATTCGGTATAATATAATGACCATACAAAAGGATTAATTATTACTCACTAGACTTCAATTATATACGATTAAATTGCAATAAATTTCTGGAATAAAGGTATTTGGTGGCTTTACGTGATAAAATTAAAAAATAATTTTCAATGTATTTTTAAAAAAGATAAATAATGCATGGTATTGTAAGCGTATATTTTATGTTAAAGTGTTTTTTAATATAAAAATAATTTACGGTAAAGTATACTTTTGAATCCTTAAAATAACTATTTCCTGCCTAGATGACTTACTGTGGATTAACCATAATAATATGCTCATTATGCTTATATTAAAGAAGTTAAGCCTTTTGCGGTTTTGGCATCTTAGGTTAAGTTATTACACTATCTAGTGATTTATTTGGAGCTCGACTGCTAAAGCTTTTTCTGTTTGTATAAAAAGTAAAATAAATTCAAATTTCACAATATGATTTTATAAGTAACATGTGGTAACTTAGTGCTTAGTTTTTTAGGGTTTAAAAATTATATGGATCGGATTTGTAGAAATCATTAAATTTATAGGATATGGGACATAAAGGCCATTAACAAATTTAGACAAGGACACAAGCTTTACGCGACAGGGGTCCATCACGGCGATTTTTCTCATAAAAACATGACCGGTTTAGACCACGGAAATGGGCTAGGACTAGGAGTTAAGAAAAGTAAAAATTTTTATTTTGTTATTCCTTTTTTTACAGATTTAAATATATTTTAATTAGGAAAGCAATACGCACATTAAATATTTTTATATTTTAAAAAAAAAATGGAAATTCGGTATTAACTTTAAATTCTAAAAACGATTTAAAGTTTTTTATGGACATATTTTTTACATTTAAAAAATATATGATCAAGGTTACTTTTAATCTGACATTCTTCACATCTGTCTGAAGGTAATACATGTATTTTTTTAAATGCGCTTAATAACAGGCGTGTCCAAATTTAATACGGTGTGCCAATAACTTTTGAAAATTCTATCCCTAAAAATGTATTCAGTAGGTTCCCCCAGAAATTTTCTTTTAAATACTATTGATTTTTAAAATTTCAGTTTTCATCAAAACAGGCTATATTTAAAAATGAATATTTAAAAAAACTTTCAAAAGATCTTAAAATAAGTAAAATTTTGTTTTCTTGCAAACAAATCAGTTTCTCTATTGTAGGCTCAAAAAAAGGGGGTTTTAAAGATAGAAGTGCAAAAATACCTACAAGTAAAATTTGTCACTCTGGTTGTCTGCAACAAGCAAAAAAGGTGTCTAAGAGAAGTTTAAACCTTCTCAGGTCATTGGGTCTTTGATAAGTCTATATAGTAATATAAAATGGATCGTTAAAAAAGCGTAAAATATATTTAGAAAAACGTCTTTTTATTTAGTAAAATTTAGAGATGGTGTACTAACCATTAACGGTTTTGGCTATGGGACGTAAATTGCCCCCTTAACAAATTTTGAGAGATTAAAGAAACCCTTTTGATCGGTTTTTCCCAAAAAATTTTTTTCTAAAAAACGTTTAACGCAAATGGGAAACTTGGTTAAAAAAAAAAAAATTTTTATTTTGTTATTTTTTTTTTTAAATTTTAAAATTTAATTAAAAAAATGAAAACAAATTTTATGGAAATTTAAAAAGATTTTTGAAAATTTAAAAAAATTTATAAAAATTTTTTTAAAAATTATTAATAAAATATATATAATTATTTTAATTTAATTTTTTAAATTTTAATAAAATTAATTTAAAAAAAATAAAATAAATGGAAAATTTAAAATTTTTATAAATTTTGCATTTTTTAAACAATTTTTTTAAAACTTTTTTAAATTCTTGCCTAGAAATAACTAACTTTACCTACTCAAAAAAGTAAAATGCTTCACAAAAACATCTTGAAATTTAAAAAAAGTAAAAGTATGCTAAATTTTATTTTTTAACAAGCAAAGGTGTCCAAGAATTTCCAACCCTCAAAATTTTGTAATATAAATTTTACGTAAAATTTGCGCTTTTATATTAGAAAATTGTATAATGCGGTCAGTACCTAAACCATATAGCCAGACGGGTTTTATTTTGGAAACTCATGGCTTTTGTTGGTATGAGCAAACTCCCCTTTAGCTCCCCTCAGCTTTAACTTAAGATAAAGTATTGATGGTATTTGATTATATTAATTATTATACCGCCATTTTGTTATGCTGAATTTGTATTGCAAACATGTATTAATTTTTTAAACTTAAAAACGGCACAACTTAAGTACAACATGTACGAGACAAAAAAGTTTCTAATTTAGTTAAGCCTGCAAAAGAAACAAACCCAAAAAATTTCAACACTTATCTACGTTTGTTTATGACATTAAATTTGTTTTAATTTATGATAAAATGTCATAAATAATAACTAAATGTTCCTAGAATCCCCTAAGTTTTATATTAAAATTCTTACACATTAAATTTTAATTTCTATTTATTTTTTTTTATTTAAGAAAATCCTAATAACGGTGTCAGACTTTCCACCGAAACGTAGATAAGTGTTTGCATTTTTTGGGTTTGTTGGGTTCTTTTTTCTGTTTCAGGTGGCCTGCAACTTCATAGGGATCAACAGGGTTGAGCACATTTAGTCGCTATACCCCGGGACCAGGACCGAACAGATCCCACTTTATTTCAACTTTTCTGTCGAGTAAACCAATTAAGAACTTATTAATAAATTCTAAAAATGTTGTCTTGTTTGTAGGCACATTTTTGATTGACGAATGTAATGCTGACACGCAGAAAAGTTATAGTTTATTGTAAAAACCAGTATATTTTTTTGATGATTGTGAGTAGTTTAGTGTGGTATACCTCCTTTCTTAAAATAAAAGTCACTAGGGCTTCAATTACACTATGACCACTAACTCTAAGTTCGTATAAAAAAAGCACCAGTTTAATAACATTTAACACAACAAACTATCTAACAAAACTAAATAAAGTAAACAAATGCATCCGAAATCAAAGTAAATGTAAAAAAATATACCGCAAATTTACTGCTTAGATGCCAAATAATTACTAACAGCCAGATGACAGTGCGGAGCTGATCGTTAAAACCTTTGAAAAAAAAAAAATCTATTTTTTGAAAGTTTACGCATTTAACAACATTTTCTAAAAATTTTAGAATATTTCGAGCATTGTAAATGTACTTTTCTGCCTCTCATGTTTTATTAACCGAGCGCGCGACACACGCGAAAAAGCGCTTATAGCTTTAACAAACCGCCACCCATCAGAGGCTTTAAAGAAGGCGAAATAAAGCTTAGAAAAGATAAATTAAAAAAACTTTGAATCCTAAAAGAAGCAAAAGGAATTTTGTATGGTGCTGGCATCGATGATTAGATATTGGAAATATATTTTTTTAATTTTTCGATGAAAAAAACTTTTAACGGTTTTATCTCAAAACTATGTTGTTCGACATTACGTTGTCCGATTCTTAAGGCCCCCACAGACCTCGTTCTTTTTAAGCAGTTTTAATCATGGCGATCAAAAGCGTCGATTAACATTGCCAGTTTGTGGGCAAAAACCGAACATAACACCGTCAGTGAAAAATCTGAAGGGCCCCACAAACTATCGTTCTTCCTAACCTTCTTATTCGCCGATTAAGACTGCTCAGTCGAACGACTAAAACTTTTATTTCCCTACACTTAATTTAATTTTAAACCGTCTTAACCGCCAAAAGCACTTAATTTAATTTTACACCGCCCTAATCACCGAAAGGTGCAGTCGTACACCAAAAAACATAAATGAAGCGTTTTTATTTGTCACAAGAATGACGATTATAGACGTTCTGCACCACACACTTCGTTTTTAAATAAAGACGGACGAATCGACGATTAAGATTTCAAGCGCTGCCAGAAATTTTCATCGACGGTGTATGTTCGGTTTTCGCCCACAAACTAGCAATGTTAATCAACGCTTTTGATGCCACATTAAACGCTAACAATGAGTTTGTGGGGACCTTGACAGCTGAAATCAATCGTCGATTCGTCCTTTTTTAAAAACGAAATGTGGTGCAAAACGTCTTTAATCGTCATTATTGTAACAAATAAACACGCTTCATTTTTGTTTTTTGGTGTACGACTGCAGCTTTCGGCGATTGAGATGGTTTAAAATTAAATTAAGTGCTTTCGGCGACTAAGACAGTTTAAAATTAAATGAAGTGTAGGGAAATAAAAGTTTTAGTCGTCCGACTGAGCAGTATTAATCGGCGATTAAGAAGGATAAAAAGAACGATAGTCTGTGGGGCCCTTTAGAGACTACTAAACCGATTCTCATGAAAATGTAACCAGATAACTCTCAGATATATGAGTTTGATTCAACCTACAATAATCCTAAAATTTTAATTTTTACTAATTTTTTTAAAGCAAAAACCACAAAAAAAAACTTTTTTAATATATTTTTTAAAAATAGTCTGCCATATTGTTAATTATATGTAAAACTTTATGATTGTATGTCGAATCGAACCCATTGTTATACCTAATCTAACGCCATTAATTTTTTTAATTTCAAATGGTTCGGTCCAGAGATATGGACAACGTAACTTACATATCGTATCATTTTTTAAGCGAAATTATAAAAAAATAAATTTTTATAGCAGTTTAATAGTGTGTTTATTAAGTCCAACTTTTTTATTGATAACTTTAATCGAAGCTTGAAAAATAAATAGTAAAAATATCATTTTTTTTAGAGCGCGCCGAGTAGACTAACCCCTTAAGTTTTTATGATGTTACGTCTTAGCTGTTAGAGGTGGGCAACAAAGTTGACTAGAACTTGTTCATAATTGGCGCATACATGAGGAAAAAAGGAAAAAGTCAAAAAAGGTAAAAATTAAGCTGATAAAGGTTAAACATAAATAAATTTAATAACTCAATTTTTTTATTAAACATTTAAGCAATTGTGGAAGCTTTTAAATTGGAAAGGTTTGCTAAATTGCCAAAATGTTAAAAGGGTAATTTAAATTATTTAAGTAGTTATTGTTAAATTTACATTAACCCAATTTTCATATTTTTTTACTTATCGCTCTTCCCCATACAGGTGCCAATTTATTTTTTAAAAAGAACCTTCAGAAAAATATTTTTAACTTTACTTTTATTGACAATAAGTAGTTTAAACAGGTCACTCGTAAAATTTAAAGAAATATTAAAGAATTACCCTCTACAGGGTGTAATAAAATAACTTTTAAATCTCAAAATCTTAATATTTTAAGTAAATGAGCTTCAAAATTGTAAGTACAAATAGTAAATGCGCCACTGGCCCTTTTCTGTGGGGTTTTTAATTGTAAATTCACATGCGCACCTTCTACTGTCATGCCAAAAAAAGTTGCAAGTAGTGAAAGTCTCAAATAGCATTTAGTAGGTCAAGGAACTAAAGAAAAAATTACCAAGCTATCCTACTTTCTCCTTTATTAGGTTTTTATTTATATATTGCTAATTTATAAAGATATGAGATTTGCTGTACTGTTATAATAAAATACAAAAGTCGCATTGATAACAGAAACTAACTTTTATTAACAAATTGTTTTGTGTACTTTAAGTAAACGTAACTTTTGCCACACACGAGCAAAACCATTTCTTTGCTTAATAACTTCACAAACTCTAAGTCCTGCCGCGAAATTCGTTTCCTGCTTAAAGATCTTTTTTACACTTTCCAAAAACATTCTGACGCTCTACTCTTATGCTCTACAGATTGACTAACGGCGCGTAGTTACTTTTTATGTATAACAAGAAATGTAGCAGCTAACAATTAAACACAAAAAAATGTAATTTTTAATTCAACGTCTTTTAACATATCGGTCCGGTTTAAGATGGGAAATGCTGCTTTTAACCAAGACAAAGAATTGTGGGGGCGAAAATAAAATATATTGATTTCCAAGAAAAACATTGTTTATTTTAGATTTTTGACTTTTATATTTATTTTTAAGGCATCAAATGGTACAAAATATTTTTTAAATATTTGTCATTTTAGAAAAAGAGAATATTTATAATATTAAATCCATGTAGCAGTGGTTTTACATTTACTATTAAATATTATTTTAAAATTATATCGTTAATTTCTTTAAGTGGTATCAATTTACACTAGAAATTGTAGCGTGTGACGCTACATGTTTCTTTTTCATATTAGTTTTCTCCACTTATTATTTATTTTACAAAATTTAACGTCGATTTTTCTTAAAGGCATTTTATAAAGTGTGGCCAACACTCTATGTTTTTACGCAACGACCACCCGATCAATATCGTCTCAGTAGCTTTATCGATTATTTCTTAACGCGATTTCGCATTAACCGTCTCCGCTGTGTTGCCACGTATCAAGGGAATTTTTCTTGGATTTTCGGTTGATATATATTGCGCGAGTACTTCGTTGTGAGAAGACTCGATGTTTTCTGGCCAGCAGACGGTACCGGGGACCCGACAGGTTCTCGCTAAGCGCCTTAGCGGTAATGGCCGCTTGATAAAACCACGTTTGGTCTTCTGGTAGTTATGCCGTATCACGATTGTTGGTTGCTGTCGAAGGCTGGAGTAAGAGTTCAACAATCTACGATGTGCCTTTGATTTCCTGCTTTTAAAAAGCCAATCTCTTAAACCCGCATTTATGGGTTGCAGTTTATGGATTCACTTAATGATTTCAGTTAATGGTTTCACTTAATGGTTGCAGTTATGAGTTGTTGTTGTTAAGGATTGTTGTTTTTATGGATTGTTGTTGCTAGTTTAATTTATCTCCCTAGCCTTTTCCATGTTTTATGGTATTCTTTGAACTGTGACCACGTGACATGCCGTCAGAGTGACCAACTCGATGCTAAGCGATAGCAGGACATTTCAGGCAGCCTAACCTTCAGTTAAACAGCCGATAAAAAAACAGGTTGTATTTTTCCTTTTTTATGTGAATTTTCTATCAGACTGCGACGACGTATTTACCTTATTTTATGTAAATTTCACTAAATTAAATTTTTGATGTAAATATTCAGTATAATATTTTTATTTTTTTAAAAATTGTTAGCGACCATTTTTGGTTTAACGTTAATTAATTATTTTTTTTTTTGATTTAATAGCACTGTATATTCTTCTGATTATACAAGTATGTAGTAATAGGCGTTTTTTTACACATTTGCGTTTAGTTTTATTTAAAAAAATCAATAAGGTTAAATAATTTGTTTTTAGAACATGTTTGGAATTACAATTATTTAAATGGTTTGGGGTATTGTAAATATTATGTATATAACATAATTATTCTTGTTTGTTTTAAAACTGACTGTTTATGAATTTATATTTAGTCACTTTTGTCTTAGTCCTGTTGAGATTTCATAAACATCATCTTAATTATTAGAAATTGGTTACTTTCGGGGTTTCAAAACAATTTTATAACTAAATATATAAGAAACACCGCGGCGCCTAATTTCCTATCTTTATAAAAAGCAAATTCCAAACGTAACTTACGACGTAACTGCTTTACCAGGCAATCAGCTTAGCCTTTGGGCAATACTCACCTGTTTTTGTATTTACTACAAAAATAGTAACATTTTAATACGTTGAATTATGAGCAACATAGTTTGCAATTATATTACAATATCGCCTTCTCGATATTACTTTTACTGTAGCCCAAGTTAACGAAATATCGCAACATGTTTTGATATAGCATAAAGTTTTTTTCTGGCCGTACATGGAGGTCCTTAAAGAAATAAAAAAATATGCCCCAAACTACGTTCTTTGCTTAGTATTTTTCAACAAGCTTTATAAATATGCTTTCTAGCAGATTTCATTTTGCATAAAATTTAATAATAAATCTTTTCATTTTTCGCAACTCTTGTATGACCAAAACTTCAAATTTGTGGGTGATAAAAGTAGAAAAAAATGCGTTTTCGACCTTTATCATAATTTGCTTATATATTTAACACAAGCTCTGGACCACTTTGAGAGAAAGCCAATTTCGATTCTTATTAAATACATTTTTCTAAAGGATTTTATTTCAATTATGCTTGCCATTTTGTATATGCAACTCAAACATATACATATAATTAGTGCAAGTTTAAAAACATAAACGTACATAATTTATGGTTAAAAACTGTTTAACCTATGTTATTTTTAAGATTCTTGTAATGATTATTTTACCATTTGAATGCACCTATAAAGTAACGATTTAACTGGGGATAACGAGATACAGGAAGGCAAATCTTAGCGTAAAAATTACGTGACTATATAGGGCCCGCAGAGCTTTTCAGATAATGGTTTTTTTCGCAGGTTTTGTTTGTTTATCCTGATTTCTTGACTACTTTTTTGTGTTTTTATTGTTTCCGTTCCTCGCATATTTAATAAAAACTTCGGGATTCATTTTCTCAAATTTTAATTGTTCAGTTTTTTATTTTAAAATTTAAAATATATTAATAACACTAAAATCTTGGACTTCTATTGTCTCTATTTATTAATTGGTACACAAAGTTTCGGTTGGTAATGTATCTCCAACCGTTTGCAAGTGATAACTAAAAATTCTTCTTAAGACTACAACCGATTATTCACGATTTAACAACGATAGCCAGATATTTGAGATGATAACACTAAACTTGCTTAATACATTCTGGTTGTTTAGAATTGTTTGAGCCTTTTAATTTTTTTTAGTGGGTTTCTTTATGAATAGTTTTTGCTTCAGGCATTGTATGCGTTCTTTTGACCATGTATGTTCGGCAACCCCCGACCTCGACGTTTCACCACGTTCCGTGTGTTTTTTATGTTCTTTGTGACTTACCCACTATTGGTTTAATTATATTTAAAAGATGTTCTGCCAGTGCAGTCGCGGCTTAATTACTAGAACGGGTAATTGGCCTTAAAAAACTTCCCCGTCAGGTTCGAACCGCAGCCCAGTTGACATCCGCCCCAAAGGGTAGATCATATCTCAAGATATTGCCGTCAGATTTCGGTGTAAGAGGATGACATGTGATTCTGATGTTGGAACCTTACCCTATCTAAGAGGATGACGGTAATGTAAGCCTCTGGATTATGTGTAAGAGGATGATGCTGAAGTAAGCATCTCAAGTCTTACTCTACGTAAGAGGATGACATCAGAATCTGATTTTAAGTCCTTAAGTAAGCATCAAAGACTAGGTTCAAAGAATCGACCTATTAACTGACGTCATCAACAGATGGTTAAACATATATTTCAAATTATTTTTATTTCTTTTTCCATTAATAGGACTTTCTACATATCGCACTCTATTTCTTAGAATTAATTTTTATAGTAAAATATAGTATTTAAATATTAGTTATAACAAAACCTATCACGATCTAAAGTAAACTATTTTTATTTATTTTTTTTTTCATTTCAATCAAGCTTTTTAATTAGAATTAATTTATTATAGTTAAAACATAGTATTAAAATATCGGCGTAAATTGAACGATTTACCAAATGTAGTAAACAAATAGGTAAAAATCATTATATATTTACTACTTATTTGAAAAACTTGCCTTAAAAAGGGTAAAAAAACTTAAACTGATTGATAATATTTAGGCACACCTGCTTTTAGATATCCAAATTATTCTTTCGTAAAATATTATCACACCCACTAAAAATATTTTTTACCAACACAAAATACAATGTGTGTTTATTGGTAGAAAAAAACGAATTTTATACTAAATCACACTGAAAAGCATTTCATACGGTATTTTAAAGTAAAGTTAACAACATTAATATATTTTTCTACAACTGTCAACAAAAGTCTTTATTGTATGTTTAATAGTAATTTCGGACATAGTGCATTATTTTATTCATATTTTTATTGTGCCTTAACCACCATGTTAATTCAACTACAAAGTTTCCATTGCGCCCAGGTATGTCTTAGCAAACAGTGCAGCGTCAACACGCCATAGCAATCGCAGAGCAACGCAAGAGATGCAATACAAACAAAGTAAATGACAATTATTATTTTCAGATAGTATTGAGACTAAAGTGTTTTAAGTATTTTAAAAGATTATTTATTATGGAAAGTAGCGATAGCGAATTTGTTTCTTTTAAAAAATTAATTAAATTTTTTTAAAAAGAAAAATATTACCAGTCCCATTTTACATAACAGTAACAATCGTAGAAAAAGTATAGTGTAAAACTGGCATAGAATGACCATTTCCTACTTGTATGACTTGCAGCAGGCGACGTCATATTCGTGGGAAATGCATGTCATTCCATGCTCGTTGTATAATTACTATTTCGCAAAAAAAAATCAATAAAACAAACGATTAATGTATTTTTATGGGACATAAAGTATCGGAGAATATATATTTTTTCGGGTATGGCTAAGTAAAACAATAAATATAGGGAATTAAAAAAACATTGTGACTATTATTAATACCAACATGAAAAAAAATTAAAAAATAGTTGTACAAAATTAATTTTTTAACCCAAGATTTTTCACCAATCTCTTTTATTTTTCAGGTTTTTTATATTTGTTTTTTTTCCAATAATCGCACTGTTTTTCTAATAACGGCATTGTTTTATCAAATAACAGCACCGTTTTTTAGCTAACGGCACAGTTTTTTATAATTACCTGCACTGCTTTTTTAAATACCAGCACAATTTTTCCAATTATGACACGCTTTTTCCAGAATATAGGTTGGAGCGCCCAAACACACCAAACCTAAATTTCAGTTATGAATGGTATTTTTAAAATTTTTAAGCAATTTTTAATAGTTTATAGCGTGTATGCTACTAACCAGAACCGACTGCTTTAAATAACAGCACGTTATCTGTAAAAACGGTACAGTTATTTGAAAAAATTGTGCTGTAATAAAAAAACAGTACCGTTATTTAAAAAACAGAACCGTTATTTAAAAAAAAACACTTTCGAAATTTGAAAAAACAGTGCCGGTATTTAAAATCACAGTATTGTAATTAAAAAAAACGGTGCTCTTATTAAAAATAAAAACGACATAATGGACATTTACAAACCTCAACAAAATACTGCATACATTAAAATTTTAACCATTTTTAATGAAACCAAATAAGAGGTTGGACGCACCTTACACAGGGTGTCAAAAAACTCCACCAAAAAACTTTAATGCCTGATTCTTAAAATAAAAATTAAACTTTTTTTGAATTACAGAGTGTTAAAATTTTATAAAAATAATCGTTTTTTTATAATAAATTTAGATATTTTCAAGAAATTTGGGCGACATAGGAGGCATCAAAGGATATTTTTTGATGTAGAGGAAATAATTAAATTTCTACCACTATCGTCCGTAAGCAATTTATTATAAATATTTTTAAAGGAAAAATGATACCTCACAGTATTTTACTTCGTGAGCGAGCTGGTGTAGTGGCAGCGTAAAAGCCTCTCAGCCGTAAAGAACCGGGTTCGAATTGGACTTTTTTATAGCTCGTCGCCTCACAAAGGGCAATGGCAAACCACTGTGTAGTATTTCTGCCTAGTAAACCCTCTCACATGTGCTTCGGAAGGCACGTTAAGCCGGTGGTCACGCATATCTGTGTAAGTTGGTACGCAACACAGATATGTGCGAGAGGGCGCCTACACTCTAAATAAAGTATGGCATATTAATAAGAAGATAAATGTTCAACAGTATCTAAATCATACGTACCAAAATAAATGGATAGGAAGAGGAGGATGGTTGTTTGGCCTCCTAGATTTCCGGACCTTAATCCTTGTGATTTTTTAATTTAGGAATATTTAAATTTAGAAGTATATGTTGTCGCAATGAAATTAAAAATAATATAAAAATTTCCCAAAGAATTCGCTGTTCATGTGGAACACCTAATGTAAATAATTTTTAGGTTGTTTAATTTTGGAGGCTATATTTGTAAAGTTTTTAATTACCTTAACAGAATTTTAGTAACGAAGAAATGATCTAAACACTAAAACTCAGGCTTTCTCCAGGGCTTTTTAATTAATTAAGGATAAGGTCTATCACTTGGTTTGCTTTACCAATCATAAAAGTTTCAACAATGATGATTGTACCAATCTTTATCTTAGGTTATTCATTTTTACTTTAATAAATTTTAAAAAATATATTGGTTACTGCGATACAACCATGCCAATAAATGATTTGTATTTATTTATGCGGAAACTGTAAATTGAAAAAAAAAAGATCAAACTTGTTCGCAACCAAATAGGAATTCCAAAAAATATTTTTATTTTAGGGAAATGCAGTGGCGTACCAGTACCATATTTTCCGTAAATCCCTAACGGACGACACTGACATTGGTAGAAATTTAATTTTTTCTTGTATGGCACCACAAGTAGATATTCATTTCTTATCTTTTTTTTAAGATTGAAGTTACTGTCGTAAATTATTATTACCTAAATTTTATATTTTAAGCCATCTAGTACGCATTTTTTTTTTGATATGCATTCGTTAATTTTAAGGGTAAAAAATATGACTTACCTAAATCCATCAGCACTTACAGCTGACGAAATGCAGTTCGACAGCTCCCACAGGACGTGGTCTTTCGTCGGTTTAAGTTGCAGGCTGTGCGTTAGGTCTTGAAGCATTTGACGCTTGTCGGCATGCACACAGAATTTCCACCTGAAAATTTTGTGTCTGTTTTAAATCATATTAAAAAAATACCACATATACATGCAGAAGTGTGATTATACAAGTTTTAATTATTTTACATCATACAAGTCAATATATTTTGAATGTACACCTTATTTAAATTTAAAAGAAAACGTCCGCTGTGATGCCAAAGACAAACTAATTAATAATATTAGACACCAAAACAAATCCTTTAAATATTTTACATATTGTTAAATTATTTATTAATCAAAAAAAAAAACAAACAACAATGGAGTAAAGTTACCAACATATCTGCAAATTATATTAAAATAATGTTTTACTTTTTTTATCTCTACTTGAAAATTAGGCATTATTTATTTAACGGTTAGGCATTATTTATCTGTTAAAAACTACTGCTGTAAATATTTTTTATTAATAGTTTTTAATTTTTTTAATATTTATTAATAAAGGCTAACAAAAAGTAAATTTGGGCGAAATTTCACCGTATATTACAAAATTTAAATTGTTAACGAAAACCATAGAAATAGAATATACAATATCCGGTTTGATATATTTTAATTTTTAACCCAATAGGAATGATTATTAATATTGTTAACTAACAAAGGTAGTTCTTGCCATTAAGATGACATCAACTCAAAGTATTTCGTATTAAAGTACTTAATAAATTTTTGCTGAAAAGATTTTTTTTTTGTTACTTAAATTTAAATCCAAAAATAGGTTTTTTCAGGTCTGAAAAGTTTTTTATAAATAAGATGCCATTTATCGCGATGCATAAAGATATAACAGATAAAAAGGCGTTTTTTAGTTAAAGAGTCATTAAAAGACTTGACTGGATGCTTGTTTATTTTCGGTAATGTTTAAAAGTGTAAGGATAAATCCCTTGTTGCGGTCAATATACACAGGACGCTAAGAGCATATTAAGTAAATTTTGACCATGTTAACTCCAAAATTTCACTTTTACTGTGTTTCTAAATTTTTATCTGTAAAGTAAGACAATGTTTTGG
>JAHBCN010002894.1:83448-134044 GCA_019359885.1 Listronotus oregonensis
ACCATGTTAATTCAACTACAAAGTTTCCATTGCGCCCAGGTATGTCTTAGCAAACAGTGCAGCGTCAACACGCCATAGCAATCGCAGAGCAACGCAAGAGATGCAATACAAACAAAGTGAATGACAATTATTATTTTCAGATAGTATTGAGACTAAAGTGTTTTAAGTATTTTAAAAGATTATTTATTTTAAAAAGTAGGATAAATTTTTTTTTTTAAAAAAAAATTAATTAAATTTTTTAAAAAAAAAAATATTACCAGTCCCATTTTACATAACAGTAACAATCGTAGAAAAAGTATATTTTAAAACGGCATAAATGACCATTTTATTTTATCTTGCAGGGGAGTCATATTGGGGGAAATGCATGTCATTCCATGCTCGTTGTATAATTACTATTTCGAAAAAAAAAATCAATAAAACAAACGATAAATGTATTTTTATGGGACATAAAGTATCGGAGAATATATATTTTTTCGGGTATGGCTAAGTAAAACAATAAATATAGGGAATTAAAAAAACATTGTGACTATTATTAATACCAACATGAAAAAAAATTAAAAAATAGTTGTACAAAATTAATTTTTTAACCCAAGATTTTTCACCAATCTCTTTTATTTTTCAGGTTTTTTATATTTCGTTTTTTTCCAATAATCGCACTTTTTTAAAAAGGCATTTTTTTATAAATAACAGCCCCTTTTTTTACAAAAGTTTTTTAAAATTACCTGCACTGTTTTTTTAAATACCAGCAAAATTTTTTCCAAATTATCCCGCTTTTTCCAGAATATGGGTTTGGGAGCGCCCCACACCAAACCTAAATTTAGTTAGAATGGTTTTTTTAAAAATTTTTTAAAAATTTTTTAATAGTTTATGGGTTAGCAAAACCCAGAACGACTGCTTTAAATAACAGCACGTTATCTGTAAAAACGGTACAGTTATTTGAAAAAATTTGTGCGAATAAAAAAAAAGTCCCTTTATTTAAAAAAAGAACCTTTTTAAAAAAACACTTTAAAATTTGAAAAAAAGGCCGGTTTTTAAAATCCGTTTTTAAATTTAAAAAAAAAACGGTGCTCTTATTAAAACAAAACGACATAATGGACTTTTTACAAACCTCAACAAAATACTGCATACATTAAAATTTTAACCATTTTTAATGAAACCAAATAAGAGGTTGGACGCACCTTACAGAGGGTGTCAAAAAACTCCACCAAAAAACTTTAATGCCTGATTCTTAAAATAAAAATTAAACTTTTTTTTGAATTACAGAGTGTTAAAATTTTATAAAAATAATCTTTTTTTTATAATAAATTTAAAATATTTTCAAGAAATTTGGGCGACATAGGAGGCATCAAAGGATATTTTTTGATGTAGAGGAAATAATTAAATTTCTACCACTATCGTCCGTAAGCAATTTATTATAAATATTTTTAAAGGAAAAATGATACCTCACAGTATTTTACTTCGTGAGCGAGCTGGTGTAGTGGCAGCGTAAAAGCCTCTCAGCCGTAAAGAACCGGGTTCGAATTGGACTTTTTTATAGCTCGTCGCCTCACAAAGGGCAATGGCAAACCACTGTGTAGTATTTCTGCCTAGTAAACCCTCTCACATGCTTCGGAAGGACGTTAAGCCGGTGGTCACGCATATCTGTGTAAGTTGGTACGCAAACAGATATGTGCGGAGGGCGCCTACACTCTAAATAAAGTATGGCATATTAATAAGAAGATAAATGTTCAACAGTATCTAAATCATACGTACCAAAAAAATGGATAGGAAGAGGAGGATGGTTGTTTGGCCTCCTAGATTTCCGGACCTTAACCTTGTGTTTTTTTAATTTAGGAATATTTAAATTTAAAGTATATGTTGTCGCAATGAAATTAAAAATAATATAAAAATTTCCCAAAGAATTCGCTGTTCATGTGGAACACCTAATGTAAATAATTTTTAGGTTGTTTAATTTTGGGCTATATTTGTAAAGTTTTTAATTACCTTAACAGAATTTTAGTAACGAAAAAATGATCTAAACACTAAAACTCAGGCTTTCTCCAGGGCTTTTTAATTAATTAAGGATAAGGTCTATCACTTGGTTTGCTTTACCAATCATAAAAGTTTCAACAATGATGATTGTACCAATCTTTATCTTAGGTTATTCATTTTTACTTTAATAAATTTTAAAAAATATATTGGTTACTGCGATACAACCATGCCAATAAATGATTTGTATTTATTTATGCGGAAACTGTAAATTGAAAAAAAAAGATCAAACTTGCTCGCAACCAAATAGGAATTCCAAAAAATATTTTTATTTTAGGGAAATGCAGTGGCGTACCAGTACCATATTTTCCGTAAATCCCTAACGGACGACACTGACATTGGTAGAAATTTAATTTTTTCTTGTATGGCACCACAAGTAGATATTCATTTCTTATCTTTTTTTTAAGATTGAAGTTACTGTCGTAAATTATTATTACCTAAATTTTATATTTTAAGCCATCTAGTACGCATTTTTTTTTTTTTTTTTATATGCATTCGTTAATTTTAAGGGTAAAAAATATGACTTACCTAAATCCATCAGCACTTACAGCTGACGAAATGCAGTTCGACGGGTCCCACGGAAAGTGGTCTTTCGTCGGTTTAAGTTGCAGGCTGTGCGGGTTTGGGGCTTGAAGCATTTGACGCTTGTCGGGATGCACACAGAATTTCCACCTGAAAATTTTGTGTCTGTTTTAAAAACATATTAAAAAATACCACATATACATGCAGTGTGATTATACAAGTTTTAATTATTTTAATCATACAAGTCAATATATTTTGAATGTACACCTTATTTAAATTTAAAAGAAAACGTCCGCTGTGATGCCAAAGACAAACTAATTAATAATATTAGACACCAAAATAAATCCTTTAAATATTTTACATATTGTTAAATTATTTATTAATCAAAAGAAAAAAACAAACAACAATGGAGTAAAGTTACCAACATATCTGCAAATTATATTAAAATAATGTTTTACTTTTTATCTCTACTTGAAAATTAGGCATTATTTATTTAACGGTTAGGCATTATTTATCTGTTAAAAACTACTGCTGTAAATATTTTTTATTAATAGTTTTTAATTTTTTAATATTTTTTTTAATAAAGGCTAACAAAAAGTAAATTTGGGCGAAATTTCACCGTATATTACAAAATTTAAATTGTTAACGAAAACCATAGAAATAGAATATACAATATCCCGGGTTTTATATATATTTAATTTTTAACCCAATAGGGAAGATTATTAATATTGTTAACTAACAAAGGTAGTTCTTGCCATTAAGATGACATCAACTAAAAAAATTTCGTATTAAAGTACTTAATAAATTTTTGCTGAAAAGATTTTTTTTTGTTACTTAAATTTAAATCCAAAAATAGGTTTTTTCAGGTCTGAAAAGTTTTTTATAAATAAGATGCCATTTATCGCGATGCGTAAAGATATAACAGATAAAAAGGCGTTTTTTAGTTAAAAAGTCATTAAAAGACTTGACTGGATGCTTGTTTATTTTCGGTAATGTTTAAAAGTCTAAGGATAAATCCCTTGTTGCGGTCAATATACACAGGACGCTAAGAGCATATTAAGTAAATTTTGACCATGTTAACTCCAAAATTTCACTTTTACTGTGTTTCTAAATTTTTATCTGTAAAGTAAGACAATGTTTTGGAAATGGGTAAAAGGGTCAATTTTTATAGTTTCTATTCTATAAATCGTTCCACCGGTAATACTTAGTTTAAGATTAAACCATATTTATCTGTGCTATAACTTTGATTAAAATGGGTAAACTGTAATAACATTATTTTCGTGAGTGCTTTTCTGTTTGTCTAGATCTGTATATATATATATATATATATATATATATATATATATATATATATATATATATATATATATATATATATATATATATATATATATATATAATATAAATTCCCCCGGTAATTATAATTTAAAATTGTAATAAAAAGGTTAAAAGGGGTTTTAAATTATTTAGTCCCAATTTTAAAATATTTTATTATTATTTTATAATTTTAAAAATAAAATATTTTAAAATTATTTTTTTATAAAAAATTTTTTAAAATTTAAAAACCTTAAAGTTTTTTTGTAGTTAATTAATTTTTATTTTTATTTCGGGTTTTTAACTACAACTTTATTTTATTAAATTTTGGATTTTAAAAATAATTTTTTATTTATTTAAAATGTATAAATGATATTTTTAAGGTTTATAATATTTATTTAAAAAAAAAAAAACTATTCCTTATTAATATTTTTTGAAAAAAAAAAAATATTAAAATTAAAAATGTAAAAAAATATTTTAAAAAGGGGTTAAATTAAATTTAAATATTTAAAAAAAAGTAAAGTTTTGTATTCTTTAAAAACCCAAAAGAGAAAAAAAAAAGACTATTTTTTTGGTTGTTTGGGTTTTAAAATTTTAAAAATTTATAAAAAAAAATTATTTTGAAAATGATATTATTTTTAAAATTTTAAAAATAATTAAAAATTAAAAATCTTTATTATTAAAAAATTTGCCAAAATTTCCCCCATTTAAAATTTTTATTATTTTTAAATAAAATTATAATTTAAATTATATATATAAATATATATATATATATATATATATATATATATATATATATATATATATATATATATATATATATATATATATATATATATATATATATATATATTTATATATATATATATATATATATATATATATATATATATATATATATATATATATATATATATATATATATATATATATATATATATATATATATATATATATATATATATATATATATATATATATATATATATATATATATATATATAAAAAAAAATATAAAAAAATAGAAAATATTATATACAGGGGCATTTTAATTTCGTATTTGATAAAATTTTATCGGTCACCCCCTAACCTCCAGTTAACCTCACTTTGATATGTCAAATGGCAACCCCCCATAGTGTGACACATCATTGTAAGGGCATGAAATTTTTCTATCCAACAGTACTAAGAAACTTTAAATCGATGGACGTAGAAGCGACTTAGAAGTAAAAATGTGTGTTAATTAGTTTATCGTGTTCAAATAATTTATTTTATCAAATGCTCAAAATGTGCGCCGTTATTGGCGAGACAAGCTTGTTTTGAAATTCCTCGCAGACTATTTTAGTGTGCATTCATTCCAATTATTATTGTTTGTGTTACCTGCTACAGCAAAACACTGCAATAGCACAAGTTTTTTAAAACGTTTAGGAACCAGTTAAATATTACTGTTAGGATTGTCATTTTGACATTGTTAGTTTAAAATTAAGAATCTTGATTTTAAAATGGTGTATACTCTAGCAGAGAGAATAGAAATAATTTTCCTATATGGGGCTGAAGATCGATGCGCGCGTAGAACCGCCAGAGTATTCAATGAGAGGCATCAAAATAAAAACGTGGGGCATAAATATGTAATGGGATTGGTGCGTAAGTTTGAAGAAACTGGATCTGTATGCAACAAGAAAAGTACTAATGAAAGGGTTTTAGACGAAGCAGCCAGGTTGAGGTACTAGGACAGTTCCAAAAAGATCCGACGTTGTCTATTCCAAAAGTTTCTAAGTTTACCAATATTTCACGGGTTCCGTACACAAAATTTTGAAAAAGAATAAGTTTTTCCATACAAAATACAAATTCTTCATAAAATCAACGAAGACGATAATGATAGAAGAATAGAATTTTGCGGGAAACAATGTGCCAGCAATTGACGAAGACCCTCATTTGATCAAAATATCTGCTTTTCTGACGAATCAACTTTCTTCTTAAATGGAATTCTTAATAGACATAACTGCAGATATTGGGATAATGAAAATCCGCCCCATATTTCAGGAAGGACATACTCAATTTCCCAAAAAGATCAACGTTTGGGCAGGTATTTATGGAAATGAAATTATCGGGCCATTCTTTCTGGAAGAAAATTTAACTGGGCAACTGTATCTGAACCTTTTGGGAAAAAGCGATATACCTTCTATCGTCCAATCTTTGGAAAATCAGGTGGATGAAAATGGTGCTATGGAACTCAGTGAAAATAATTTGCATTTCCAGCAAGATGGAGCCCCTCCCCACTATGCTTTAGCAGTTCGAGAGTGCTCAATGAACAGTTTCCCGGCACATGGATAGGCAGACGAGGTGCCATCGAATGGCCAACACGGTCTCCCGACAAATCCTCTGAACTTTTTCCTCTGGGTTATTTAAAAAGTAAAGTTTACAAAACGCCACCTGCAAATATTCAAGAACTTAAATGTAGAATTACACTAGAATGCAGAGGTATTACCAGACAAACTTTCGCCAACGTTCGCGAAGAATTTCAAAACAGACTTTATTATTGTCTCGCCAATAACGGCGCACATTTTGAGCATTTGATAAAATAAATTATTTGAACACGATAAACTAATTAACACACTTTTTTACTTCTAAGTCGCTTCTACGTCCATCGATTTAAAGTTTCTTAGTACTGTTGGATAGCAAATTTCATGCCGCTTACAATGATGTGTCACACTATGGGGGTTGCCATTTGACATATCAAAGTGAGGTTAACTGGAGGTTAGGAGGTGACCGATAAAATAAAATCAAATACGAAATTAAACTTCCCCCTGTATATCTAAATCGACGTGTTTCTTTGTTTTGGTGAGTGTTTTTTTTTTAAAGATATTTAAGGGGGTTTCGTTTTGAAATGAAAGCACTTATATATATATATATATATATATATATATATATATATATATATATATATATATATATATATATATATATATATATATATATATATATATATATATAATATAAGGAGTAGTCTTGACCGACTATTTAAACTAACAAGTCCTAAAATCTTGGGGGTTCGGTCTGTGAGGGCTTTTTAAATGGAAAAAGAAAAACTCTTTTTTACTACGCCAAGCTTTCTGGAATGTTTATTCCCTTTTTTCTTAGGTTACAATAGAAGTACAAGATCTTAGTGAAATAAAGTAAAACCATTTTTTTAAATTTACCTTGTGTGCAAAGTGTTAAATGTTAACAAAATCAACATCCTGTATGGAACTTTTGAGCTAGTGTTTTGCACGCACAATTAACATTATTTAGAGACTAATTACTATTACATTGTTTTCTTATGAAAATAAAAATAAAAATGGATTATTATACCACCACGCGTGGAGATTTTTAACTGACCTATGCGAAGTTACTTTTTTTAAGTTAAACGTTTTCCCCGGTTTTTTTTTGGAAAAAATTCCATTGGAAGTTCGTTACTTATCTCACAGGGGTCGGTGTGAAACAGAATGCGGTTTTGGTTGTCGAAAACCTTTTGTCAGAAAATCCTTGTCTCTCCCCCAAAGGATTGACTGTGATTTAAAGAAACCTGTAGTAGTCGGTACGATATATCTAAATTATAATTTTATAGGAATCTGTAAAATTGAACAATCCTGTCTGTCACTCAAGGACTGTTTTTGAATGAAAAGGACTAGATGGCGAATATTTGCGGCTGGCTAGAGCTACATCCAATGCCACGTTAGATGGAGCTGCAGTCACCCGACAGTCCTTTTTGTTGAAATTGTTTGACCGAAATTGCTCTGTTGAGAGATAATTTAAACGTTATGAGTCTGATTAAAAGAGACAATGGAGAAAAAAACAAAAAAGGCACTAGTGTGTCTTGATTTTATTGAGTCGACTGCCTGTCACTAGCAGTGGGCTCAACACTCAAGAACGCTTATTTTAAGATATTGGTTCATATTGTTAGGTATTAAATAGATTAAATTATTAAGAAATGGTCAGGAACCTCCACTGGGTGTTACACAATTGACAGGTTAAGACTAGATTTACAGATTTTATTGGTAAAAACAAGCAAGCAAACAAGCAAAGAGAAATGCAGAAAGGGGAATAAATTTTTTTTTTTTTGTGCTTTTGATAAACACACTATGCTGTGACCCATACGCTGCAATTCCACCATCACATTGTGATGGAACCTTTATGAGCGTATCAGTGGCAGCACAGTGAGTCTCTCAAAGCTTTTAAACAAAATACAAGTTGATTGATATCATTCAGAGTAAATTAAAAACTGTACTCATTGCTTGTCAATTTGTACCTAGTTTATGTGAGACTGCTCAAAGAAATGGCCGAAAAGTGATTTTTTTTTTAATTGTCTTTTAGGTTGGTTATGAATCTGAAGTGTTTGTTGATATATTATTGGAGTTCTGGTTGTTTAAGTGGATAATATGGGGTAGATAGCACTGAGTTCAGTGGTATCTTTTTTTTTTTTTATCACCTCAGGTTCTAATGTTTTCAGCTTTCCAAAACAGCCTTTTTCTGGTATTTATTTCGCTATGTAGTGTTGTATATATATATATATATATATATATATATATATATATATATATATATATATATATATATATATATATATATATATATATATATATATATACAATAAACAGTATATAACTGTTTTAAATGTTAAGTGTTTTTTGTGAGAAATCCCCTAGTTTTAAGGTAAGATTAATATGTAACATATTTAATAGGTGAAAATTCAATCAAAAAAATTTTTGTATTGCAGATTGATTTTTTGTTATTAAAAAATACATATATACCTGATGAAGGCCCTTCTAGGCCGAAACGTTATAATTTGACATTAATTAAATGAAAATTGCTTAGTAAGCAACTGTTTTTATATATTGCCTGACCTTATTCCCAAAAAAATCCAGAAAATTTTGGAAAAACATTAACAATATATCAAGGCAAAGGTCAAAGAAAACCAACAAATAAATGAAATTAAACTTCTTGAGCCTTGTTATAAATAATAACAAATAGGTAGAGTTTCTTTGGGCAAATAGGCTCCTTAAAAAACTATGACTACTAAGCTTGGTTGGTTTAAAATTACGAGGCCTCCAAGTTAATGGATAACCCCGGGTCCAGCCATTTCGATTGGGTGAAAATACTGCATTTCCTCATTTTTTAATCACGTTTTCAGTCGTGCTGCACGTCGCCTACTTGGAATTGGCAAAAGAGCTTATTCGAAATTCATATATCCGTAAACTAATAAGAAGCTATTTTTTATTAAGTGTGTTGTGTAAAGCAACTTCTAAATGTTTTTGCGTAATGCACCTACATGGCGCACAATAACATCTTAACCTGTCGATACTAAAATTGGTTGGTTTAAAATTACTTGACGAGATGGCGCAACTTGCTTCTTAATGTTTGGTTTTCGAGAATTTTGCATTTTAAAAATTTGCGGTAGTTTTTATCAAAAAATCAAGTATTAGGATTAGTGGAGTAAAATTTGGAAGAAAAGTCGCTTAGTTATCGAAAAAAAAAACCCGGCGTAGAACCAAACCAGACTTAGTGGGATTCTTTAATAAGGTAATCGTGTACACGAAATCACTTTTACGACGTTTTTAGTGGTCAGAGCTTTTTATTTCGAAAAAACCCAAAAAAACCACAGTATTTTAACTTCTCCACTGCTCTATCTTTAATAATATTCATGCTATCAAGTTAATTTTTTTTAGATTAAAGTAGACACAATAGCGCTTCAACGTCCCACTTGAAGCTGATATTTTTTTGTTAAATTTTTAAAATAGTACGAAACTCAAAATTGTTATTTTTAGTAGCGTAATTTTAGGCAATCGAGAAAAAGTTTATTATTGAAAATTTATACATACATGCTGCGTACAAATTGTTGCTAATGTCTAAAAAATTTTTTAAAACAAAAATTTTTTAGATTCCTTTATAGTATTGAGTCAGTGATATTTTTTTAACGGCCAAAGTCATATTTTTGCGCGCTTGGCTTAGCGAGCCGTCCGACTACAAAGATATTACGGTCCGGTGGAAGTGTAGTAGGTAGGTAGTTAAAGTTGTATCAACAGGTTTAAACGCAGATCTAAGGGCTGCTTAAGTTGTTTAGAAAAGAAAAAAATTTAAATATCCAAAACAGGTGGGTAGATTTTTAAACCCATACAAAAATATCAATCATTGTTATTAATTATTCAACTTTTTTTTATTGGTTGCTGGTAAAGGAAACCACCCACGGGATTCGTTATTTTTTTGATTATACATTCAAAACTTCATTATTTTTT
Source organism: Listronotus oregonensis (assembly GCA_019359885.1). NCBI lineage: Eukaryota > Metazoa > Arthropoda > Insecta > Coleoptera > Curculionidae > Listronotus > Listronotus oregonensis. Next base: position 93,582 of record JAHBCN010002894.1, read on the forward strand.
AAACATTTTTAGCAACAAAAAATTGCGGATGCTTTGTGTCTTAAGAAATATAGTACATACATTAAATATAAACTAAGGCTTCGTTAAAGGTATTTTTTAAACAGGAATATATAATTCTTTTTTTCCATATAAAGAGATGATACGAAGCTATTCTTTGACATGTCTGAATGCTGCTTGAATAAGCAATGTTGCCAGACTTTTTGTAATAATTTGTTATTATTGAAGGTTGTTTTTTATATAAAAAACTAACCAGAACTAACAAACAACAACTTTCAAACTATGATCTAGTTCTGGTTAGTTCCGGTTAGGTTTTCCTCGTTAAATTGTATTTTTTTTTTTATTTTCCCTAATTATATTTGTAACTGGCTTGAAATTCAAATATTTTTGATTTAATGAAAATTATCCTTATGGTAACGGCAAAGTTTTTTATTATAAATTAATAATATTTCCGTTTAGCAACACTGTAAACGTCTTGAAGCGATGCATGACTTTATTACATGTAAATCGTAAATAGTTAAAATAAAATGTCAAATAATGACCAATTTTTAGAATTTTTATTGCGCTTTTCTTGGTGAAAACTACATCATCCGCATTTTTTGCCTTAAATAATAATACTTAAAGAATATTTTACATTGCAAATTTAAAAATCGTCCAATACCGTGGGTGATTTTTTTTACAGACCCAAAAATGTAATATGTAAGTAGTTATTTAGGCGCTTCATTAGTAGCATTTTACGTAAATTGAATCCATTTCTGCCTTAAAATCTTTAATAATGATATTGCAGGAACGAAATTTACACTCCTTACAACATTTTAGTTCTTCTTTCACACAAGTACATGTTTGAAATTCAATTTTGGGTTGACATAAAGCCATTGCACTACGTATTATGGCAGCAGCTCTTAATAAAGTTTAAATTTTGGACATTTCTTCAGGAAGTAAAAGATCTATCTGAACATCACTACCAATACTCGCAGAAAAGGTAGATATTCGAACTATTTTCTGGTAGGTTCGGAAACCGTTTTCCTATTTTTGTGCGATTTTATGTTTCTTTCAGAGATGTAGTGGCTGTAACATAATTTATGATATTTCTCATCAAACGCAAATAAATCTTTATAGCCACGTAATTTAGATATCATATTAATGTCGTTTCTATTCCTGGCAGCTTTATTACTTTTTTGATAGGTAGCTTTTTTACTACCTAAAAAGATTCAGTACTATGTAAAAAAATAAATACCCTAAACAGGATTTATAAGGATAAAATTGAAATTCGTATTTTCAGTACAAAATATAAACTAATATAAAGGTACCAACTATACTATGAAGGTACCTAATAATATTTAAATTACTTGTTTAAACAGATTTTTTATATAACTTTTCTTCTTTTTATTTTTACTATTGCTGCAAAAAAACACATTTGTCTAATATTAAAACTATCGCATTTAAGTTTTAGAAGGACCGGCGCGGCGCCATGTCTGATTGCAAATTATGATAATAGTTTTGAGACTCTGTGTAAGTTTTACACAGTCTTTATGATATTTATTTTAATTTCGCCATTTAAAAATAATTTTTTTGACAATTTTTTTGCTAGATTGTCCTTTTTCAACTTAATAGTAGATAACAACCCTGTATTCTAGGTCGTTTCTCAAACTTTTTGCGCGGACAAATTTAGTTATTATTGTTTTTTAAAAGTAAATTTTTTTCACGGATCGAAAGTCCGCGGACCGTAAAATTCTCTTGGACACTTGCCATGGTGGTCCGCCGGACAAAGGTTTGAGAATAGCTGTTCTGGTCTGTAAACGATTTATATCCATCATACACGATTTTCTTACAATAATTCGCTTCATTGTTTTAAAATTTTAAATGCTACAACTCAATTTCGACAACCACCACTACTAATGCATTACTTAACTACGCTATCCGCATGGGACTATTGGATCCACATAATACTTTACGTCTGAAAAAATGTGTCCCAACGATATCGCTCTAGGAAAATTTTTTTCAAAAACTTTTGCATTATTTGGCTATATTTTCTTCGCTGCATGTATGAAAATATTTTCAAGAAAAGTTTATCGATTAGTGAAAATTTCAATACCAAAAATATTTATTTTAGTTATATGATTTTAGAGAATGAAAGTGCAATGTGCCCAAACTGTTTATAAGTTAGCTACAGTGTGGGCTTTAATTTACTAAAAAGATTCGGTATCTGTTTTAAAGTTATGGCGGTGGAACAAAAAATCAATTTTTTTATAAGTTAAAAAAAAATCACTTTTTATTAATTTAAAGTTCGAGACCACAAAAAAATGTCGTAAATTACATTCATTCCCGAGTGACTCTAAAAGCCTAACAGGTTTGATCTGGTTCACCAAAAAAACGACACGAAGACTTACGGAATCCTCGCTGATGTCATTAAAGGTCTTTAAAAAAGGTCATTACATATGCCTTAGACCAAAATTAGCCTAGTAAAGCAAACTTATCTCAGTACAAAGTTGCTTAGTTTGGGAACTAGACGGCGCAGAAGTGACAATCTTTAAATTGTTTTTAACGCCGCCCCGTCTAGTTCCATACCAAGCAACTACTACTAAGATAAGTTTGATTACTGGGATAATTTTGGTCCAAGGAATATGTAATCAGTTTTTTTAAAAACCTTTTAGGGACATCCTGTGACTTGATTTTTTGGTAAAAACTACCGCAAATTTTTAAAATGCAAATCTCTCGAAAACCGTTGGAGGAAGCGGGTCTTATCAAGATTAACTTTTTTATAGCAAATAAGTTGATTAATCTGAATGTTGTACCTAAACCCCTCTTGTTCCATGGGCCTAGAAATCTAAAACAAACATTTAATAAAAAATCCAGATTCACCGCCCATGGACTGATATCAATCATAATCAGGCCAACGTACCAAATTTCGGCAAAAAGTATGAGCAGTTTTTACATTGATCCAGAAAAACGATTTTAAAATTGTCACTTCAGCGCCGCCTAGCGCCCAAACTAAGCAACTTTATACTAAGGTAAGTCTAATTAAATAGGCTAATTTTGGTCTAAAGAAAAATGTGGTAGGTTTTTGCAAAGACCTTTTATACAATATATAATTAGGCAAAGCGTGCTTTTATTTTAATTGTGTATATGGAAAATTAAGCCACAAAAAACTTTTATTTTCCATCTATAAGCCGTATACTCCGGTCAATTTAAACATTCAAAGATACATAAATTTACATCAAGCTGAAAGTAAGTAAAATTGTTCAAAACATAATTAAAAATATCATTTCAAATTTCCCCATCGTTCCGGAACGTGAAAAAAATCGACTCGAGGTCAAAAGTAAAAAAAAAGGTTTTACTCAATTTTCTTTAAAACGGTAAGTTTTATCGTAAAATTGATCTTAACAAAAATTGTAGATCATGAAATTATCTCTAAAAAAGGTATATTTTTTTCTTAGGTAGTATAATTAGCGCGTTTTTTTTAACGCGTTTTCCCCAGTAGGCCTATTTCACCGGTCTGTTGTAATTCTGTTTAATTGAAAACTATTGCATAATAACAGATATTCGCTAGGGTTGAAATTGATAAAAGCAATGGAAATTAAAAAACGGTAAAAACATTTTCCCGTCCCATTCTAATCTTCAATAACTTCTTGTTGTTCTTTTTCTTGAACTTTTTCTTCTTTTTCTTCTTCTTGATCTACTTCTCCTTCTTCATCCTGGGTGTAAGTAAATTGTATCGCATGTCTGTTCTTCAGTATGAAATGAATCCTCCGCTGTTGGTGATTTAACATTAGAACACGACCGGCCTTAATAATTTGTGCATGCCAGAGAACAAAACAGTTCAACTTTTATGCAACCACACTAAGCAGTGCATCCCTCTTTACAGTAGCAAAAAAATTGTGTTTAGCAGTTTTTTCGGCGCAGGTGGAAGTAAAGTCTAAATTGGTTCTAATGTATTATTGATCAACAATAACACTAAAATCTTGGACTTATATTGTCTTTATTTGTTAATTGATACACAACGTTTCGGTTAGTGATGTATCTCCAACCGTTTTCAAGTGATAACGCTTGAAAATGGTTGGAGATACATCACTAACCGAAACGTTGTGTATCAACTAACAAATAAAGATAACGGAAGTCCAAGATTTTAGTGTTATTGAAACCATAACATTGTCTAACACTTTTAAAGAAATATTATTGACCAACTTACAACCCCAATCTTTTGGGTCTAGCTGATAACCAAGCCACACTTGAAATTAGTAATATACCCGAAAAAGATGTTGACAAGCAGCAACTGAGGTTGGAGGAAGACAAGCTAATTGCACTTGTTTTTTATTTCGAGTGTTCTGAATCGTTTTCCTTTTTTCTTTTTGATTCAAAATATCATGATGATTGTCTCTTAAGGATATAAATGTTGATGCTCCTGATTTTTTAGATAATAAGTTTATCACTATACCTCAGTTTTAGTCGTATCTTAATCGTCCTGTTATCTAAAGTTGTAATTTTGCAAACACTTCTTATTTCGTTTAAAGTAAACTGACAGTCATCGATCTTTTCTACGTAAGTAAATATTTCGTCCATTGCCAGATTTGTAGTTTCGTCTTCGCCCCAGTGAAAGGTTTTATGAAAGAAATATAGCAATCACGATGAAACTTAGCTTAAGCAGCAACTAAATTATATTCAAATTCGATTCGCGCAATAAGAACGATGGCGAATTTTAAAATGTTATATTTAATTATGTTTTAAACAAGTTTACTGACTTTTAGCTTAATGTTAATTTTTGTACCTTCACTCTTACTTTCTGGTACAATTTGACCGAACTAGTAATTATTTAGCTTATAATTTTGGCCAAAATGTTTTTAACTTAATAAAATATAAAATATTTTCACTATAAAAATACTAAAACAAAATGGGCAAAATTGTAAAAAATAAATACATTTTTTTTAATAGGTGAAAAACCACCAGTGCAAGAAGGTGCAATTTATGTCTTATCCAGTTTAAACATATATAAAAAAGTTTTAAATATAGATTTAAAAAAGATAGGGCTTTTATTTATAAATGGGATTGGGTGAAATTTGGCTTTTTTTTAAATATGTTTTTGGCCTAAATTTTTAACAAACGCAATATTTTTTAAAAAAGTTATTTTGACGGGTTTTTTTAAATTTCCTATAAATCACCATAAAACCCACAGATCTGAATGGGATGCGTGGAGGCGTGGACTTGCGGGTAATTAAAGCAGTAAAAAACTCCCGTCCTGTTATCTAAAGTTGCAATTTTGCAAACATTTCTTAGTTCGTTTAAAGTGAACTGACAGTCATCGCTATTTTCTACGTAAGTAAATATTTCGTCCATTGCCAGATTCGTAGTTTCGTCTTTAGGACAACCGACTTAAGCCCCAGTGAAAGGTTTTATGAAAGAAATATAGCAATCACGATGAAACTTAGCTTTAGCAACAACTCAATCATATTAAAAATTGATTCGCGCAATAAGAACAATGGCAAATTTTAAAATGTTACATTTAAGTATGTTTTAAACAAGTTTACGCACTTTTAGCTCAATGTTAATTTTTGTACCTTCACTCTTATTTTTTGGTACCATTTGACCGGACTAGTAATTATTTAGCTTATAATTTTGGCCTAAATGTTTTTAACTTAATAAAATTTAAAATATTTTCACTATAGAAAGACTAAAACAAAATGGGCAAAATTGTAAAAAATAAATACAATTTTTTTAATAGGTAAAAAACCACCAGTGCAAGAAGGTGCAATTTATGTCTTATCCAGTTTAAACAAATATAACAAAAGTTTTAAATATAGATTTAAAAAAGATGGTTAAAAATCAAGGCAGGTAATGTATTATTTAGGGCTTTTATTTATAAATGGGATTGGGTGAAATTTAGCTTCTTTTTTTATTTTGTTTTTGGGCTAAATTTTTGACAAATTCGATATTTTTAAAAGGGGTTATTTTGACGGGTTTTTTTTCTATAAATCACCAGAAAACCCACTTATCTGATTGGGATGCGTGAAGGCGTGGACTTGCAGGCAATTAAAGCAGTAAAAACTGAGTAAAACGGGGCAAGTATGACTTATTTAAAAATCGTGCAATTAATAGTCTGGATAATATGGGTACGATTTCAGCGGTATTTAAAAGAATATGCACTTATAAACAATGAGCTGTTAGTTTAACTAAAGAAAGCATTGATTTGGCATAAGCGTAGCATCATAAACGCACATTTTAAGGTTCTGCCTAGCGATGAATTCTCTCTGTACTCGAAACAATAAAATCCACCAAAACCCGGGAAAATGGTTACTACAGATACTATTTTGTCGTAAAGAGTGGCTGCCAAGTATATTTCTGTTTCATTTACTTGATAATATTTTATGATTAAATTTTACTTAATTTATTCCTAAAATTACATCAAAATAAGCTCCTCTATCGTATTTTAAAATGTGAATAATATTTGTTATATTTATTACTATAAAGTATAACACAGAAAAGAAATGATGTCAAAAAACTATTTTCTTTTCGGAAATCTACTAATAAAGACGCGACAACGTGACAGCAGCGGATTTTTCGTAGAAGCGTATTTCCGCTACCTTCAGCTTCGCTCATAGATTCTAGAGAAGTAAAGGATCACCCTCTTTTATGACTGTTTTGCTTAAAAAGTGACCCTTACTAGGAGGCGCTGATGTAGCTTAGGGAACCAATGACCTTGACCGCAATAATATATAAAATAAAGTTTAAAACGGCCCTCTGGTAAGTAAAATGATAAGGCAGTGCCAAGTGTGTAAAGTAACGGATATGATTCCTGGATTATTATTTCACAAGTAGGTATAGTCAATCTATTCTGAATTGATACACTTTATTTTAAACCCTTATACCAGGACCGATCGGTATTACTTGCTTTCATGTAAATAAAGTATAAGAAGTAAATAGCATATTATTACTGATTAATTCCGGTATAAGTTAAACAATTGCACAAATAAAATATTGGTCGTCGGAACGCGATTTTTTATAATTATTTGCGCTGCTGACCATATAGGCCGATCCGACGAAGCGCCACGTGTTTCTGAACACCTGCAGAAGTTAGTTTTAAATGCATAAGTGGCGTTTGTGGATATTTGTGGATTGTCTATGTTTTTTTTTTAACTTCACTTTCGTGCCTAAATTTTAACTATTAAAATTAAGATATTAAGATGGCATTTTGGAGACCTTTCGAAACTAGCGAAGGAGCTAGTTTCGAAGAGGAAGTGTTAAATATGAATATCCCGAATTTAAAAATAAAGATTTACATGTTCAGTGCCAAAGACTTTTTTTTTAATATTTATGAGTGTTTAAAGGGAAAAGGGGAAAAACCCCAATAGGTACATTATTAAAAGAATTTGTGAACTGACTAAATTGTCACATGCTACAATTTTTCGTGTGATTAAGGAAGGGGATGTAATTGATCATGGAGTGAAACGAAAACGAACCAAAGGAAAACTTACGAAAATTGAAGATGGCGACAGAGATGTTATTTGGCGGATTGTTTATGGTTTTTACGAACAGAATACCGTTCCAACATTATAAATGATTTAGAAAAAATTAAAAGAGTGTTCAAGTTATAACTATAAGTAAGTTGTGGTTTTAAACACAAAAAACTAGATAACAGAATGGTATTAATGGAATCCCAGCGAATAGTTCAACTGCGTGGAGATTACCTTCGAAAAAAAAAGAATTCCGTGAACCAATCAAACCTATAGTCTACTTAGGCTCTCTCAGCCAAAAACATTGCTCAGTCTATAGCGGACTATCACGAGGATATGACAGCAGATTTGTTTGAGAAATGGTTCAAAGAACAGCTTTTACCAAATCTTCAGCCAAATTCGGTTATTGTCATGGACAATGTGTCATATCAGTCCCGTATTTTAAAATTTTAAATAAAACACCAGCACCAAAAAGATGCCGTTTTATTATTTATGAGAAGTAAAGGCATTGCAATTCCTGAAAAAAATTCCTGTAAAGCGAGAGTTACTTAAAACTATAAAAACGTGTAATTTTAAAAATGAATATATCATAGATGAACTATGCGCTACACAAGGTCATACACTTTTACGACTACCTCCTTACCATTGCATTTTTAATCCTATTAAATTAATTTGGTCTATTCTAAAAAATTCGATTAAAGTAGCTTAACAGGTCGCCAACATCCAGTGGGGCGGTACTCGATCTCATTCGAAAAATAATCTGTGAAATTAGCAGGGACAGATGGAAGAATAGTGTCACACATGTCATCAAAACTGAAGATCAATATCCCATTTTGCCTAAAGTCGCTCCTATTATTATTCAACGCCACTGTGATTCCAGTTCTGATGTCGAGTCCGACAGCGACGGTTCCCGATGGTGTAAATGGTTCTTTGTTTTTTTATAATTTTTTTTTGGTGTAAATATAAAATAGAACTTAAAAGAACTTCGATAAAACTATTTTCTGGTGCAACGAAACCTTTTCTGATGCTCTGAATTCTGTAACAATCGTGGTAAGTACATACTTAAAACTAGATTTTAAGAATATGAAAACTTTTAAAAAAAGTCGTGGTCAAGTGGTCGAAATGTGAATTTCCCAGACAACAGAAAAAATAACTTAAATTGATAAAAGCATTGTAATGAAAAAATATGAGTGACACATCAGCATGCGTATTAAAAAAAGCTTAAATTGATAAAAACTCAATAAATAGTTTCTTTAGGTTTAAATTATTAATTTAGCATAAAACATTTTTAAATAATTACGCCGCGCCGCCCATGATTCACAAAGAAACCGCTAAATTTTTGTTCAGATTTCTTTTTTATGGTGATGCAATTTAGAATAGATTGACTATACAAACTATGCTTGTACCATTCTATCGCCAATAATTAACAAAAACATGTTGGCCGCAGCTCTCGATTGCGTTTATAAATGAAATGCTTTCTCTATCTATGATGTTAGCTCATTGGTTTTAAAATACAAGATTTTAGATATTTCCGTCATGATTAATAAAATATTTTTAAATAAAGAACTTATCGTAATTGCACTGTGATTAGTTTTTAAACATTTAATTATTTATCATTGCGTAAACTTTAGAATACCAATAAAGTACTATCCGTACTAAAAAAGGTTTCTTTATTGGTATTAATAAAAATATGCAGTATTTAAGTAAAATTCAGTCTATATATACATTTTTTTTATTTTTATGATCTGTGATGCACATATCTCTAATAAAAGCTTTTCTAACCAACAAAAAACTATTTCTGCGGATACAAATATATATTTTTACTTTAGTAATGTGCTAAATGGGTATTTACAGTGGATTTGCTAATGGCCTGTGCAGGGTGGATCTAAAAATAAAGGTATAATTACCCTTGGTGAATAGTGGACAATCGATGATCGTGCGTACTGAAAAAATAAGTATAATTTACCTTTTTGTTATTTCTGGTAGGCTTAAATTTAAAAGTTTGTTTTCAATATATTTAATTTATATAAAAAATTAAAATATTTTTTTGACATATTTCTAAAATTTTACTATTTTTTTTATACTATTGCATAAAGTGAAGACCTACAGTTAAACATAAATTAAATTAAAATTTAGGTAAATGTCTGCAACTTAGTTTGTGTGTCGTATTAAATTATCTTTTTAATGGACATTTCATATAGTATTTTATCAAATTATGTGCTGCTTAAAGAGACAATAAATCATCTTCAAATAAAAATAAATTATAATTTCAATTACTTATTTTTTTAATAAAAAACAAATTATACATTGTTAAAATACAAACAAAAAACCGGGTATAATCTTATCCGTAGGCAGTGATAGGTAGCGCCTTCATATAATTAGAAATTTAACAAAAGCAGCTTTGTAGTAAAAAAAAATGTAAACCTTGTATAGTTTGATGATGTTTTCCAGTTTCCAGCCACACACATTAAAGAAATCCCAGAGGAAAAATTGCGCAGTCCTGGATTTCCGTAGTGTGTGTGGGAGGACGTCGCAGTTGTATTGGACTGCGCAGGCCGCCGAATTTAGAATTAAAAAAATCATTTGATTATTTTGTGCACGCTAACACTTTATTCGTACCTGCGCTTCATTTTTTAATTTCAGCATTGTGATAAACATGTCTTGCGAATTTTTGGAACAGTTTATTGCTATATATGAATCTAAACCGTGAATTTGGCAGGTGAAAAGCAAATATTATTATGATAGAATAATTTTTTACATTATATTTTTCTACTGACATGCTTTTTTACGCATGATTTACTACAATTTATTGCGAATAAAAGCCCAAGAATGACAAGATAATCATCTAATGACGCCATGTCTACCACTATAAATTCTAGGAAAATCTGATCGGGACTGAAGGATTTTCTGAGTGCCTGTAGAGCCAGGTTTTTTTTATCCATCTTTAAATACTTATTGTACTCTTTTAAAGAAATTCATGTGTATATTATCTTTTTTGTAATAGCCAATTTTTACACCAGACTTTTTTCCCAAATAATTTTTTTCTTAAAATGTTCAATGATCCAATAATTGCCAAAGATGATAGTGCTTTGGTAATGATACATGCCTAAGTGACACTAAAATGAAGTATACGTAACACTCAACATGTGACGTAAAAATCGAGTAGAACTAAAGCATCTGACGATAAAACTGATCGTGTGTGGATATTATGGACGTTACTTTTAACTGAACAGTTTATTCAAACAGTTAGCCCGCTTTAGCAAGACAATCGAGAAACTAAACTGACTGATTTTTTTAAGGCCAGGACTGCGCAGTTTTTCCTTGAAGATTTTCTCAGTGGCTCGCATTACGTGCTGCACTTGCAAGGCGATGCCTTTGAGGTTATAATAAACCAGATAATACGATCGTGCTGTAGTTTAAAGGTCTTAAGACATTAGCAAAATAACCAATCATGTTATTATGAGTATTTTAATATCAAAATAATTTGTAAACTTTTGAAGCAAATCTGTTAAATTAAATAAAGCTGTTGTAACAAAGAGTGCCCTATTAACATTGTCCTCCATTTTTTTTTAAACTTAAGTGAAATATTTTACTTAAGTCACTTACATAAACTGTAAGGCGTATGTATATTATGTATTTTATAAAGAAAAAAAAACAATTTCAGCCGTTTTCTTAAAATAAAGATTTGCAAATACGGCACTCTTTGTTACGAAGGCAGAATTTCCTTGAACAAAGCTTGTCTATAATATCCCTAATCCATTAAGACACACAACACCTTAACGTAATTTGCTTTAACAAAGTGTTATTAAAACACATAATTACTTTTTCAGTTTGTTTCCTGTTAAATTTAGGTTGCCGGGTATAAGTAAAAATTATTTTTTCACGATAGCTAAGGCGTGTACAGTTATGTTCGTACAAGCAGATGTTAAAAGTGTTAAAAAGTGTTATTAACGTTACATCATAGCACTGATTATCTGCATATTGAATAAACCCATGCTAGATTCATAGAATTTCACGAAGGGATAAATATATTGCCTTTAATTCTAGAGTATAATCGTTTGTCTTTTATATTAGGTGGATTTATACAGAGAAAGGACATAAAAATAAAATAAGGAATAAACAAAAATGGAAATAACCCCCTTTATACTGCAAATAAACATATAAATAACCAATTAGAAGCTTTCAAACCAACGTCAACTTTAAGTTATTCGTTTTGTAGTGCTTATTCTTTTTTTATTTATTGATTTTGTTGTATGTCCAAAACTTTAAGATAAGGAAACTAGGATGAGTGGTTTTAATGAAAACCTAATCTTTAAGATTTAAAGCGATCTTATATGACAAAAAGGCCCTAGAATGTAAAAATAAACAAAGACAAATAAATAAAATAATAATAAATAATCTAAATAGGTGTCGCAGTTGTGATTTTACATAAAAATAAAATAAGAAGTTAAAGATCGGGGTAAGGGGGTATGGATATTTAATTTTTATTTTTATTTTCTTTTGCTGTATAAATCTATCTTTACTTGCGAAGTCTTTGAACCATTTTTATATTTTTGTAGGGTTCTTTTGACGTAAGAAAAATTAGTTAAAACACTTTTAAGTTCGCTATTTTAGAAACAAAGAGTCGTGGTACTAAGGGCATTGAGCGAAGGTTATTGGTTAATTTTTAGTTATTTTAAAAGGATTCTTATAAAAAAATAAATACCAAAATTAAAAGTAGTGGTTTTTTTAGATATTATCGTAGGTGTTTGTGTTTACACTTGTTAATGCTATATGAATAAAATTTGAAATTTGATTTTTTTTTTGAACGACAAGGAGATTTTAAGGTTAAACGAATAATACAGCAATGGGCTATTTGGTCATAAAACGTCCATTTCACTAGGAAAAAAATTATTATTATTTTAGTCTTTCGATTCAGCGCAGTAACAAAATCCCGGGAAATTTTGTAGAAAAATTAGTATGTGCGATAAATTTAAGTTGGCATTACCCTCAAATTTGGAGCAGAACCAAAGTCTTCTGTTTTTTTACGTTTGTATCTCGATGCTTTGATTTTATACTAGTAAATGCACTTTTCGAAAGCAAACATTAAATGTCAAATTATGCTTATGGTAAAAAAATATATACTTTACTTTATTCTATTCGTAAAACTAATATGTTTATGTTACCTGCATGACGTGTCACTTTGTATTGTACTTTAATGCAAATTATAAATTTATAAAATATTGCCCCCCACCTACCCTAAAACACAAAAAATCAATCAAAATTATTGTATGGTTATACGTTTCTTACCCATCGCCGGACATTGAGGGTTTGTTTTTCGAAAAATAAGATCGGGGCAACTGCTTTAAAATGTAAAACAAAAAACAGCATTTAAAAAATTTTAAAAAATAAAAAAAAATTAAAATTATATTATATCAAAAATTTAGCAACTATACGCAAGATAGAGATCTAACACAAAATTGTTTTCATGGTGAATTTTCTCAAGAACCAGAAATGCCTTTTTTCTGTTCTATTCCATATATAGAGGATTTAACACCTAAACTTATAAAACTTTTTTAATAATAATGACATTAAAATAGCAAAAAAATGCCTCAAAACTGGTTCCATTTTATTTACTAAAACTAAAACTCCAATAGATAACAAAGAATCTTATAACGTAGTGTATCAAATTCCATGCCTTGAATGTAATCTGCTCCACATAGGACATACATGCAGAAATCTAATTGGTCGTATCACTTCTCATAAAAGTGACGCCAGAAGAGGTGTTCTTTCTTGTGCACTCTCTCAACATGTAAACACTGTGGACACGCTATGGACTGGCAGAATGCAATAATTTTGGATAGAGCAGACAATTGGTACAAAAGAACTTTCCTAGAAATGGCACATATTTACTTACAACCAAAATCTATGAATAAAAGGAGTGATATCCAAAATCTTAGCTCCATTTATAATTATATTCTCTCGTACCAAAAAAAAAAACGATAAAAATTTTTCGTTAAATTCAGAAATAAGCATCTAAACTTTGCATTTTGTAAGTACATAGATATTACAATCTATTAATTTAAAACCTTTGTAAATGGTATTCATTTTCATACCATCATATTGTTTTACCTGTTTATTTTACAAAAGGAATGAAGAAAAAGTGAGGGAAACAAGAGAAATTCAATTTTCTTTTTCTTTTTTTTCCTATTATTATCTTAAAATAAAATCAGTTTTCAAACCTTCACAATAATGCATCTGCAAACTCTCAATTGTGAGCAGTGTATAAATAATTACCTAGGTACCACGACAGATGGCTCTGTCAGTTCTGCATGATACGGCCTATGATGTCCGAATCTTAAAAATGGAAAATCCAAGGTTTTTAAAATCATTATATCAAATTTCTTATTTCTTGTTCAACTGACAGCGCTCATTGGTCGTTAAGTTTTAAAATTGTACTTGTTTTTGTAAGTTTTTTAACTATAAATTATTTTGCTTTTTGTTATATTCTTTTCACTCCGTAAAAGTCTTGTTAGTAACATGGTGGCAACGATACACGTGCTAAAAACTAGGTTAAAGTCAATGTAGTTTAAGGAGGAGTGTGAATGAAGTTTTGTTCTTCATTGGTATTAAACCTGTTTCATGTTTTCAACTAACATATGGTAAGAACTTTGTAAAAAGGAGGGAAATTTTTTTTGTTGGTTTCAATAACAAGAATCATTTTCTTTTTATTTTTAGATTGTCCTGATGATGGGAAAAAGTTTTTCCGAAAGCTGACTTTTTCACTAAAAAAGTTAATATTTAAAATTGGCCTTTTCAATTGACTGCATTTCCACTACTCTGGTTTCAGAAAAAAAAAAAAAAAAAAAAAAAAAAAAATTTTTTTCTTATATATATAAAATATATATATATATATATATATATATATATATATATATATATATATATATATTATATATATAATATTATATATATATATATATATATATATATATATATATATATATATATATATATATATATATTATATATATATATATATTTATATATATGTAAAATCATATTATTTTTTTTCAGTAAATTTCACAACTTAGTCATATTTGCTTGTTTAGGCAATAAATAACAAAATATGCATTGCGTCGTAAAATATTCTAAAATTATAAAAAGATAAATTATACTTACTAACATTGATTAAACGCGATCTACCGGTAAATACTGGAAAAATAAAAAGTATGCAATTTCACAGAACCAAACGTTTTTACGAACAGTGTTATAAAGGTGATATAGATGTTTACTAAGTTATTTTGCTATTGCTTTGTAAAATTTTTAAAGTAATAAAAAGGAATGTTTGTCATAAGTGGTTTTTATTTTATTAAAAGGTGCCCATTTTCTTCCTATAGGGCACTTATAGTTGCGAAGAACGTTTTGGAGGGAATATTGTGGAGCTGAAATTTTTTTACCAGATACTGTAAAAATATTCCTTCAATATTAATACACCCTTGGAGTGCTGTGACCCGATTTTGTAAGCAAATTTTTTGACATTTATTTTCTTTACCTCCTTTAAAACAGTGACAAACTTGTGAAGTACCCTCAAGGGAACAAGGACATGTGATCCATATTTTGATATTCTCTTTCCTTATATTTTTACAGAATCCCAGCTCTGGTTGCGTATGTTCATACGAATTTGATTTGTTTACCGAATTTTAGTTGTTTATTCCTATGGAACTTATGTGCCATTGTTTACAACACTACATCCGAAAGTAATACAAAACCAAAATTATGTGAACACATGTTGAGTTTAAGAGGATCAGAAGGTAAGAAACTGGACAAGTACAGGCCTGAGTGCTGGTAAAAAAGATATTAAAGGAAACGGAAAATTTTAGAAAAAAAGTGTTTTTATCAGGCTATTGTTTTTAATTTAATTGAAATAATGTGACACAGAAGATAATCACGGCTTAATCTTCATTTTTGTTTAGTATGGTACTTATTGTTTACTTAATTTTGTAAATCAAATTGAAAGAAAAGCCAAAAAAACAAAACACAAAAAATTTAAAGTCCTAACCTCAAAATCCAACCAAGTTATGTTTAAATATCCAATCTAGTAAAACAAGACGATTTATTGGACAGAAATATGGGTCCAAAACATTTATACCGGTCATTTTAAGTAGACAATAATTATCAGATTTTACATGAAGAAGATTTGACTTTGTAATAGTATCCATATAAATTGGGGTTTTATTTTTTCTTCTTTGTCAGTTTTCATTTTTTTACTGATGTTTTTAAAAGATGAAATGATAAGAGTTTTATTTGTTAAGAAAACATAAACATATTTTTTTAGCGTGGGGTTTTGCAGTACACAAAAAAAACACTTACATACAAACAAAAACGAGTTTCGTATTTTTAAATTATTAGTTACAGAATATGTTTTGTTTCATAATGAATTAAAAAATAATAATTTTCTACGTTTTTTCTTAAATGTTTTTTGCCGGATATTTAGGAAAGATTTTTATTTAAACTTGCTAATCTAAAAATCTTTTTCATTTGCATACAACATCGATTATTTGATATTTTTGTTTTATTTATAATAATATAATTATTCAAAAACACAACATAGTTGGCTTTTTATAAGTGAAGGTTGTGCCTTCTTTTCTTTTACCAACCTTCGTGCAGATGAGTTTTCTTACTAACGATTATGAGATTCTACAGGATTGCCAGGAAAAAATATTTTATACTAAAAATAATAAGACAGTGTATCACAATTGGGCCAAATATACCAAACTGTTACTGTGGGTATCATATTCAGCAACTTCTGGGGTTACCTAATGCATTTTTTCAGGCATCATCTCCAGTACAAATTAGCTAATTGGGATGGTTAAAAAGTGCATTTACGCTACACCTTAGGGGTCGGGCGAAAGGATGCGGAGACGGTAGGCGGAGACTAACAAACTCCCACTACCACAATTTTTGAATACCCGCATTAAAAATATATTTTATTTAGGTTCTTCCAAATTCGGTGTATCGATGCGATGTTGTTTCCGATTGCAAGCCAAGGAGATAACGTTTTTGGAACTATTTTTCACTTAAATGACAAAATTATAACTATTTTGGGTAAGGAAAAATCTATGCCTTTGTAAGGATTTTTAAATATGAGTCAAGTTAAGAGAAAATAGATCTAAACATAACCGATTTTAGGGTAATTTCACTGAGGAATATTAAAAACTAAATCCAAATTTAAAAGACTATTACAGCAGAAGCCTAGATTTAATGTTGGCTTTTAAAATAGTTTTTTGAAAATTATTGATAACTTATACCGTTTTTGAGAAAAACATTATGCCCCGAACCCCAAATTGGATCCAATTTTCGCGGCGCAATGGACTCTAAAATGACTTCCTTGCCACCTATGGTTTTTATAAAGACTTATTTTTTGCTATTATTTCCAATTTAGAGAAGGACGATTCCTAACGTTTAATTTAAGAAATTTAAGCATGTATATTTATTTAAAAATAACACTTAGCAAGTTATAGTCAATATGTTAAACATTTTATATAGTAAAGCATTTTTTTCGTAATAAATTAGCGTTGTTTGATCTGTCGTTAACTTGTTTTTAGTTTAAATTATGGGATGCTATATGTATTTAAATGACACTGTGTGACAAATGCTCCTAAAATTGGAAAAATGCTATAGACAAACTACAACTTTTACATCAAAAATGTACTTTGTCCAACTGGACGTAGTTTACATTAGAAACCTATTGTGTGAATACGGCTGCTGAATTTTATTATCTGATTATTAAAATTATTAAAGTTTAATTTAAAACATAGGTAAAAAATATAGTGCGCGCATATTCCGCATATGCTCAATTTTAATTTAATTTTATAATTCTAAAGCAAAATTAGGTCACCCCAGTAAATTTTGGTAACAAAGATAACTCTTATTATACTGGACATAAAAAATAAATTATTATAATGCTATAATAAAAATATTTTTATAGGATATACTGTATGTACAGAGGCATGCATTTTCGACAATGGTGCTTCTTTTAAAAATAGAATATTAGAGCTTTAGTGTCGTGGTTTTTCATTTTTTTTTATTTTATAGATAAATATTTTTTTGGGACATCTCGTATTTCGGATATGCCTTAAGTTGTTTAGTTAGCACGCAAATAAGCTTTACATAAACACCTCTATCAAAAATAGGTTTGACATTTCACACCTTCGCTAGTGCTATAACTCAAAAAAGCAAATTATCAAGAAAAAGATGTTTGAAATTAATTCTAACACTTTTCGTGTTTTAATTTAAAAACCATTAAAATGAGCATGGTAGGTATTGGAGCAATTTTCAAATGTTTTTGAAGCTCTTTAAAAAAGCGTGTAAGGTGTTCTAAATATTTTTTTTTTAAGTTAATAAGGAAAAAAAAAATAAAACAATTTATAGAGTTATGACACTATAAGAATACAAAAGGGGAAAAATTTATTAAATATTGTTTATGAGAAGTAATTTCAGTACTACCAAAATATTCCTTTTTGTTTAAAAATAGGGGCCCCCCCGGAAGGACCCTTTTTTATAAAGCCCCGTGTTAAAGGAAAATTAAATAATAAAAATCTTTTAAGGAAACCCCAAATTTTTAAAAACCTTAGATAATAGAAAACCCCATAAAACAGCCAGGGGCCGACAAATCTTAATTTTTAAAACCCCATTTCAGGAAAATTTAAACCCCTTTTAAAAATTTGGGTAATTTTGGTTTATTTGATTTTATTATTTTATGATTGTATTCTGCAAATTTAATAAGGAAAAACCCAACAATATTATTTATGGTTAGGTTAAAAGCATTAGTGGTTGGGAGATTATCTTCACTTAAATTTTTGTTGGCTTAAACGATAAGAATAAAGTTATCGTGTTCGAAATCAAAAGGTGTCTAATCATGTCCCCAAAATAAAATTGTTTGTCACTAAAGAAAAAATTGATGTTATCGCGAGGAGTAAAAAGTACGCTTTGGGTTCGCGAAAACTGGCTGAAAAGTTTGGTGTTGAAAAATCCCAAATAAATGATATTATCAGGAATAAAGCAAAACTAAATTGAATGTTTGAAGAAAGAGTTAAATTAGAACAAAACAGGAAATTCCAGAAGTAGGGAGGATTGGCAGTAGGTCAAGTCGTCTACAATTGGTTCTGCAAAGCAAGAGGTAAAAATGTTCCAATATTTGAACCCTTAATTAACAAAAAGCACTTGGGGTAGCAAGCAATTTCAAAGTGAAAAACTTTGAAGCCTAGAATGGTTGAACAACTGTTACCTGGCAAAACTGGCCACTTATTCTTAATTTTATGGTGGCCGTTATAGACAAGTTTTACTGTACTAAAGAAACATAAAAATTACGTCACATCATGACATATGTCCACTTTTATTGAGCAGACACTGTTATTAGGACACTCTCGGTGCATTCATATTTAGGCTTTAAGCCTTCGTGGACTGTCCCGACATTAAATTAAAACTGGAAAAACAATTCTTTATAAAATACTTAAATAGACAACCACCTTGCCCACATTGCTATTTGTGTGTCATGTCAGTAATTACGGTAAACGTTATAATGACACTATACACAAAGGGGGCCAAATTTAAAAAAATATATAAGAAACCCTTTAAAACTAGATAGGATAGTGAAATAAATAAATCAAAAAAAGTGAAAAAAGTTTTTCACTTTTTTTGAGTATTTACTCTATTTAACCGTAGGTGTGGCAACTTTTAAATAGCTCTATCTCCCATACCTTTTAGGGAAATGGTTTAAGTGGGTCCTCGGTTGAAAGAAAATGTCATGCTCTGACATTTAAATCGTCATTTTCGGTGTCGGCTACTTTGTAGTTCACCAACTAGAGGGCGTTGTTTAAAAAAACCTGGTGTTTCGAGTTTTTTTTGCCAAAGTTAAACACGACGATATGATTTTCTATTATAGGTTACAAAGAGGAAACAAATAACTATACCCTGGCGAAAACCGCGTTTTTATATCTGCATTTATTTTTGAGTTATTTAAAATAAACCTGTTTTTCAAATGAAATATTAAAAATTATTTAAAACAGACTTTGTGACAGAGCAAACAAATAATTACTCTAAACTAAAACAAATACTGAAAACATAAAAATTCGGTGATTGGGGCATTTATCAACTCTAATTTAAATATTAGTCAAGTGGTTTGAAAATTAAAACAAGAACATAAGTTTGAAAATCGACATTTAAGTTAACAGTTGTCTTTTTAAATCAAATTTTTAAATAGGTGTTGTCTTATTAGAATCTTATCCGCATAGAAAAATAAGAATTCCAAATGAGGTAGCAGATTATTTCGAATGCTACCAGAACTCAAAGGTCGTTTCCAGAATGTACTCTTTGGGATATTCAGACAAACTTTAAAATAGATTTCAGTATTTTTTTTAACTTTACAGTAGTTATATGTTTGCTCTGTTACAAAGTCTGTTTTATTTTTTTTTAATACTTAATATTTCATTTAAAAAAACATTCTTTGGCTCCATTTCAACGGCGGCCATATTTAAAAACGTAATATTTTACACATGAAAACAAGTCTTAGTTGGGTACCAAACACTTGAGTAAAAACAAGAGGACTTACCCAGAGAAATAGTATTCAAGGAAGAACAACGACCAAGTACGGGTATTTTTTTCGTCCGTTCATTCTAAATTTTGGTTTTTATAATTTAAAACACCGAATTTTGTACAATTCAATGTCAATACAAAACAAACGGATTCTTACGACTGACGACAAAATAAGAAATTTCGTAGGGAACCTAATTTCCAATCTCTTTAAATGTGATTTCTTCCAAAAAGTCCAAAAAACTTTTTTGTTTTTGTTGATATATTTGATAAATAAAAACACGAAAAACCAAATTTTGTACTTATGTCAAATTTCTTCTCCGCTCGTAACGGATCATCCGAATCGGGAAGTAATCCGTTCTTTTGCTTATCTAGTAGGGGAAGCATATGTATATACCTGAGCGGTTGAGGACGATTTCAGTTTTTTAATATTCACGCCCTTAGGTTCCAGCCTTTTCGGAGGGCGGTGTCATTCATAATTTTCGTTCATGATTACGCGTGCTCAGGGTCGGATTGCGCTTATAAAATAGTGCAAAAATATTTTGTAATAAAATAGTTTTAAAATTGGATCAAACAAACAAAATATATTTTAAATAAAGGTTAAAATATTTACGTTCTAACTTTGCGGCTATTTTTTTTCATCGCTTCGTCTTTTGCTGCTAGATGGGGCCCATTAAATACGTTCCTATTACTAATAGTGTGTCTAATAGATTTTAAATTTCAAAATTTAGATACAGTTTACAGTAAATAAAATTCATTCAAGAGAAAAAATGTTTAAAAGTTTTATGTCCAAATTTAAAATATTTTTTGATAAAGAATTTAATTTAGTCTATTATATATTTGGCAATTTTTTACTTGGCCCAAGGCCGATTTTTTTAAAAAATTTTGTATACTGGGTTTTTTTGGGGCGAAGCAAATTTTGTGGAATTTTATTAAAAATTAAAGCCACTCGAACTACCAAAACGACAAACTTTCCCTAAAATTTTTCCTTTTGATTAACCAAAATGGAAGATTCAATGGAAATACACTTATTATTTTTAGGAAAAATTTAATTTCATCTTCATTTAAAAATATTTTTAACAAAAAAAAAACAAAATGCCATTAATTGTTTCGCAGGTCCCCGTAAACATAAAACGTCAAAGCCCTGCCTTTTTGAATTTTAAAAGTAAAAAAATATTTTAAAGATTTTTTGTTTTTTTTTATTTAAAAATTTTGTTAAATTAAAGTAAAATTAAATTTATCTTATAAAATATTGTTATTTCCAAAATCTTCCATTTTGGCTTAACGTTTTAACAGACCAATTTGAAAAGGTAGTTTTGGGTTCGTCCAAGAGGGCGTTATAATTTAAAACTAAAAGTATTTAAGAACTTGACTTCAGATTCGTGATCAGCGCCCCAAAAACCCCAGTATACAAAATTTTAATACAATCAGCCGTGGACCCGGTAATAAAAAATAACCATATTTTCAACCAACCTATTATTTAACTCGTAAGGTCGCCGTTTAGTTTATTTTTATATTATTTTAAAACAAACATTTTAATAAGCGTGGAAAATGCGAAATTTTGTGGAAAAAAGGGAATTTGTAAACCAGCCGCGGCAACACTGCTTACTTTCGGTTCTGTCCTAACCTAACCTTTAAAAAGTCAATAGTTTTGCCGAACTTTCGGATAAGAAAAGTTCTTTTTTTGGCAAATTTTTTAAAAATAGTTTAAATGTTTCTGGATATTAAATGGTAAGTGCCATACGACGAAAAACTAAAAAAATAGACTATGTTGATCCTTATTCCCCGTTAGTAGCCCATAACTCAAATATTATGATTTGCCCAATTAAATTACTTAATTTGGGTAATAGCTTTACACTGGACAACAAATGAAAGTACAAAAGCTTACACTAAAAAATTAGAATCTTCCGCAGTTGCAACTTTGTAAAGTAAATCAATGGGAAGCTTTCCTGGTTCTTAATGTTATTTGATAATATTGGAATATAACTCCTTAAAAACCCTTGTGGTTAAACTTTTCTGAAATTTTAACATGTTTAAAAAACTTTTATATATTTGGAGTTATTAATTCGGAAAGGGAAATATAGAAAAAACCCGATTTTTTAAATAAAACTTTCCTTATTCTTTATTAGAGGTTAGAACAGGAGTTTTGAATTTTTGAAGATTTAGTAGATTTAAAAAAAAATATTTTGCTTATAAATTGGTTTTTTCAAGTACAATTTAAATTTTGTGTTGTCCCAAATTCTTTCCTCTGACATAAGTACTGGAACCATTTAGGGTTTTACAAAAAACCTAACTTCACTAATCTGGTTCTGTATTTTTTTCTAAGATCTGTCTTTTAAATCATTGAATAATTACAAAATATCTGGGAAAAAATAAAATTTTATATTAGACAGCTGCCTTATGTTTATAAAGTAATTATTGTATAATTTTTGAAACATTGATGTAATTTGATTTCTTTAAAATAGTAATATTAAAATTAGGTTATATTATGTCTTTGTTTCAGATTGGGAAAAAACAACGGAAAAGCCATTTGAAGTATGGATGAAAATTTTAAATGATGGAAGTGTATCGTGCACCCAGTACTTTAAATGGTTTGGGAGAAGTTTGTTCTCATATTGCCTCCATAATTCTTTTTCTGACCGTCCCAATACCGTAAATAAAACCAGATGATGGACGTCCGATGTTAAATGTGAAAATTTCACACTCATGAAATTCAGTGGTATCACTGTAAATGTTTTTAATTTAATTTTTAATTTAGTTTAATTGATTTAAAATCATTTTAAATAAAAAAAAATATAATAAAATATTTAATATTTTGTAAAAAATATGGTATTTAGTTTTATTTATCTATTTAGTACCTTATATTTTAATAAAATTTAAAAAGCATAATTATAATATTAATCCACCATTTTTTTAAAGTCATTACATTCACCCTATCAAGGTCCTTTTATAAACGCATATTTACCAACAGCTATGACTAGAATTTCGCTTGAGCAGAGAAACTACGTGAGGGAGTGACAGAACTAAAATTATTTCAAGGATAAAATGTAGCATATTTAAAAATAAATTGGCAAATTTTAACGCATTTTCTAAAATAAGATTTGAACTTTAGGATTTCTTTTGAGCAGGATCTTAGCGGGCATATGCAAATTTCTTCTGTAGCACTTTTAAAAAAAAGGGTTTTCTCTTTAGAGCTCAAAAATATTTTTCCTTACATATTTTGTATACCCTTGTTTCAAACCACCAAACCTCAAATATAGTTTCCAATTTGGGGAGCGGCCCCGCCTTCAACACTGCTTATTCGATGCGATCCAAAGGATCGACTTATCGGCAACCCGATTTCGCATCAAGGTTTGATCTTACTCATAACGAGCGGTTTGTGAATTATCCCTGTTCTAAGCTGCTTTGCCCTAACCTCGAGAACCTAGAGGTTTGTCACATATGCATCATTTTACTGTTCTCCAAAAGCCCAGAACCGGTCCGCCGTTTATACCCCGAGTGTCGGATTGTGGAATTACTTCCAAAATTTCGTTTATCATAACCACAATTTCTTAAGGCTTGTATTAAAAAAAACCTTTTTCCCGAAGGCCCATTAGATATAGTATTTGGAGTTAAGTCCTCGGGCGGCAAGAGAGTATAAAAAGATTTTAATGATATCGAGAAATAAAATTAAAACCATATTTATGATAACTACCGCGACGCTATTCACAAAATACAATTTAAATTAAAAACAAAATTTTCGTAGTATTATCAATATTTTGTTGAAAACACCGCCTGATATAAAGGCGCCAAATTCCACCGTTTTTTGTTGAGATTACCGAAAATTTACAACCGATTTACGCAAAAAAAATAATTGAAATTTGATAGGGACGCCCTCTGTTGAAATATTTAAACTAATTGCATTTGAATAAAAATGACCAAAAATGGCGGGGTAAAGAGTTAAGATAACTCGAAAATGAATGCAGATATTAAAACGCGGTTTTCGCCAAAGTGTAGGTATTTTTTGCCTCTTCTTAACCTACAATAAAAAATCATATTTTTGTATTTAACTTCTCCGAGAAAATTTCGAAAAACCGAGATTTCCCTAAGCAACGCCCTCTAGTTTGTGAACTACAAACTAGCCGACACCGAAAAGGACGAGTTTTAAAAAAACAATAAATTTTCTTTTAAACGTGTACACTTGAACCACTTTCGAGAAAAGATGTGGGAGATAGAGCTGTTTAAAAGTTGTATTATTTATTATCTTCTTCCCCTTATTACTGGAAATACGACAAGAAAACCTTTATCAAACTGATGCAGAATTGATTAGAGTTTTTGCTGATGTTATCTAAATTATACCTTATAGTAGCTTATTTTGGAGAAAAGATGTTTATAAATTACTGTTGCAGTTGCGATATCTCGCGATAATTTTAGAAACTTGAAAATAATTTCCAGTTACTGCTCTTGACCACTTTTACAAAAAGTATTTTTTTCCTAACGCGGTGCGATAAATAGTTTCTGAAATACATCCGGCGTCATTTTTTATTTGGACACCCGGTACATAAAGACTAGAATATGAGAAGGCCAAAACCGCAATATTTTAACACGATAGAAACCCCAAAATCTCCGAAAAGCGTCGCAAAGAGAACGCTTTAAAAATAAATCTATTGGAAAATTTCTCCTTACCTAGATAAACTAGTTTTTCGGCCATTTCTGGTTGCAGCAAAGTCCGGCCGCTTTTTCAATCGCTGCGATTTCCGGATAATCCAGCGTTCGAGCTGCTCCACTTCCACTTCGTCCATTACAAATTTCTCCAGGAAATCAGGATGGTGGAAAGGAATTCCGATACTTGTTCGTCTAAAAGATATTTTAAAAAAGCGTTAATATTGGAAGGTGAAAATATCCGATTTCTAAGATAAAAATAGACATTCCATAAACTTAAAGGATATTCTTTAGGTTTTAAAAGTGTATTACATAATAAAATAGGAACAAATATAACGTATAAAACTTTAATATATTATAATTAATAATTATTTTTTAATTTTAATAAAAATTGGTTAGGCTGCTAAAACGAGATTCCCCCGGCGAGACAAAGATCGTCCCGGTTCATGTTTAAGACGGGGAGTCGAAAATTTTCCAAATTTTCTTTTTTCTTCGGGGACTTTTACGCACCATGGCAAAAAAATAACGTGTTAATATACAGGGTAATTCATGAGGAAATGTCAATACTTCAGGTACGTAGCCAGGGTCCAAAAATAAACAAAAGACCATACAAATGTGGGTCCGCGAGGCTTTCAGATACAGGTGTTTACCCAACCGGATGGCTTAAAGGAAAATTTTAAAAATTATAAAACCTAGCTTATGTTTTGCCAAACATAATTTAAGAACAAGAACTTTATTGAAAATTAAAAAACATATTGTTTAATAATAATTTGTTTATTTTTTTAAATTTTGCCATAATAAAATTAGATGCGTCGTAATTGTTTTAAATTCAAATATCTCAAAAACGCTCATATTAACTTTTAACAAGTTTACCTTTTTGACGTAAAAATGATAAAACGATTATTTAATTTTAAAAATGTAATACAGAGCCGTACCAAAAAGTTGTGATTGTTCAAAAAAGTAAAAATACGTAAAGGTGGCTTCCCTTAAAAGTAAGAGCCGTAATAAGATTCGAATCCGTCATACCAAAAAAACCCCAAATACCAATTTTTACTTCGATCTTTACATTACTATAGATTTTATTTAAAAAATAGAAAAATTAAATAAAAATTTTAACACCCTGTATTTCGAAAACGGGCCCGGGACCCATATTTGTTAGGCTTTTATGTTTTTTTTACCCTGACTAGGATTGAATTTCCTCATGAATCACCCTGTATAATAAACAAGAGTCATATACTAAATGCGTTAATAGTGCCAGGGGTGGATTTACGGAAAGGCTAAGTAGGCTGAAGCCTAGGGCGGCAAATATTATGGACGGCAAATTTACCATTAATTAAAAAAAAATTAATCGCAAATTTTAATGATATAATTAATGATTTTGCAGAAAAAAAGGGTTCGAAGAAAAATGTTAGCATAGGGCGGAAAAAAGTTAAATCCGGCCCTGAATAGTGCATACCTTGGAAATATCAAAGGATTCTTAAGCAAAAAGTTATGTAATGAAACTATGGTGATATGTATTTCTGACGACACTACACCTTCACATAATACCGTTTTAATCGCAAGCTAAGGGATTTGATTTCTAATTAGATATAATTTAGTTACTTTAAACAGAAAACAAGTTATTTTTTTTATTAATGTTGAATATATATATATATATATATATATATATATATATATATATATATATATATATATATATATATATATATATATATATATATATATATATATATATATATATAATATGATTACAAAATAAATTTTAAAAGGTAAAAAGAGAACATATAAATACATTTTTTTGACAAGTGCCCATATTTTAAACAGTATTCAGTTTACTCTAAAATCAGATTAACTTTGGATTTTTATATAAAACTTTATCTCCACTCTCGTCTCCACTTTTAAATATTGACTACCTCTGCTAAGGCTTGCTAAGAAATATCAAATTTATCGACATTTTATATTACTTATTCTTTGTTGCTAAAAACATACTTCTGCTTATTATGATACCTTTTTTATTTAAATAAAGACCCTTTTAGAGTCTAAATATGTTTTTTTTAATATTAAAAAATGAGCTAGCCTTCTAAAAAAGTAAAAAAAAATTACTGGCCCTGTAAATAAAAACTTTTAAAATGAAAGATAATTATAAAGATAAAATAAAATACCAAAATAAATTTTAAATTTTTTGCATCCTACCTCATTTAGATTTTTTTGCATAGTTCTTTTGTGTGTTAGTTAAGCGTAGCTTTTAGTTTAATAAAATGTCCAAAAAATTTTAAAATATTGGGAGCCTACTCCCTATATGAAGTAAAAAATAAAATTCAAGGAACCTCAAATGATATTAGTTCAGTGGCACACATATTTTTAACTATTTTATGATTACCTAAAATTGTTACATTCAACCAGTATTTAACTAAAGTACTTTCAATCTCAAAAACCCGAAAAAATTAGAAAATAAAAATTTAAACCGGTATTTATCTTAATCCTCGCTCCAGCACAAAAAAAAAATTGGTTGTTGGTCTTAATTTAAAAATAAAGTTATAAACAAATTATTAAATTATCTTTAATGATATTATTTTACAATCGTAAGAAGCAGACGTAACCTATTGTCAAAAATTAAAAAACAACTTTTTAAAGTTGATTTACAGCCTAACTCTGTATGTCTGAAATTCCCAATTTTATGTCAAAATGCACTTTGGGCCCTGTTTTGGAAGGTATTAAGTTGTGAGGGTGATTCCTAAATATACCATAGTTTTAACCTAAATAAAGGGAAAGGGGTAGGGTGGCGGGTTAAAAATATTAAAAAATCGTAAGAATTGTTTTTCATTCCAAGCGTCATTGTTAATTTTAGAAAATATGTTTAAAATGTTTTTTAATTTTAAAAAAAACCTATAATTTGCGCCTAGATATATATATATATATATATATATATATATATATTATATATATATATATATATATATATATATATATATATATATATATATATATATATATATATATATATATATATATATATATATATATATATATATATATATATATATATATATATATATATATATATATATTAGATAAAGGATCCTATAGGGGAAAAAAAATTTTACCCTGAAATACTTTATATTTTTTATTAATGATAAATTTTCTTTTTTTGGTATTTTTAGTTTTATAAATATAAAATAAAAAAAATATATTATAATTAATGAATTTTTATTTTTAAAAATAAAAAATCATATATAATAATAAAAACAGACACAGAAAAATACCTTAGACCAACTTTAGTTGATAATTTTACAGTTATCTAATCATTCTAGAGCTTTTTTAAGGTTTTTGAAAGTAGGATATAATGCCCTTTACTTTTTCAACTTCAGGACATATTTTTTTCTTCATCTTTTGTAAGGTTGTTAAGCCCGGGTTTTTAATTTTACACCCCAGCTATATCACTTACGCTCAGCTATCACTTTTAATGTTTTACAATTTTTTCCTTCTTGAAGTCGTTATTTTGAGGCCAGGTTTTGGTTTTTGTCTTAGGAAATCTGTTTTTATATTAAATCGGTCAAAGAAGGTAAACGTTTCTTTGGTAATTTTACCAATCCTCCATCAACACCTCTTTTAATTTTTCTTTATCTTTTTGGGTTTATAACCCCAGGGGGCTCTGATGGTTAAATTTTGCACTGAGCAATTTGTTAAAATTAAAACCCTTTTTATCGTCTGTAATGGTGGGATCAAAAAACGATAATCCACCAACTCTGCATTCAAATACCACAAATGATTGGGAAAAATTTTGGGCAGAGCTATTTCTAATGTCGTTGTCAATTTTTATAGTCCTAACAGACTATAAAATACCTAAATCTTGCTTTGGTGCAAGATAAGCTTTTGGAGCACAAACCAAGCTTGACAAAATTTTAATAGGAAAACAGAAATAGCACACACAGAACTTTCTTCTTCTTTAGACATCTTAAATTGACGAAAAAAAATGAATTTTTAAGCAGTAAATTTCCTTGCCATCCACCTAGCGTGATGAATGGCCTCTTGGAGTTCTAAAACCCACAACATTGCCGTCAGTGATCCAACAAAAGAGAACCAACTGCAATAGCTCCTTGTAGTCATCTCTGGGGTGGCTCCAGTTAATTTGGTCTTGAATTGCAGCATTTGCAATTACTTCGGAGTTAGCTTGCTTTTGTATTAGATTGTCACTGATACCTGTGTCGTATTTTCCTTTGTCCATCTTGGGCACGCAGTAAGGAATTTTTTTAAAAATGTCCGGATGAGGTCCAGTGGTTGATCCCATTTTTGAGTGAATACGCCTCTTAAAAATTTCAAGAATGGTGACGGCAAGCTAGGTATAACAATCTTTTTCCTAACTTTGCTCAATATGAGCGTTTTTCCTTTGAATTTTTCCCCTGTTGGATGCTGTCGTGTCGAAGCACATCGCCTTGACGGTGTTGGAAGACCCCATTCATGTAGACATTCATATACGGCTACGGTTGTTTCCCCTCCAGACTGTTTCGTTACAGGAACTCCAGCAGCTTTCCTTTTCCCATATGAAATAGCAATAGCTATTCGCTCACATTGCTCATTTTTAAAATAACCGGTAAAAGTTTACCGTCCCAATGGACAACCAGGGCTCTTTTTCAGGTATGTTCACTTTATCAAAAATTTTTTTTTTATATTGTTCTCTAACATTTGCCTTCTATAATTAAAAAGTTTTCGATACTTTGTACTCAAGAGGGTCAGTTTAGTTTCTAGAGTAGCTATTAAAATTTTTCATTTCGTCGGATCTTTACATCGATCTAACAAAATCGACAGTTTCATGTTTAAAATCTCTTTAACCGCCCCTTGCAAATGAAACTTTATCCTCTTGCTCTCAGATGGTCCTGGATTTTTCTACAGTTCTTTAGGGATGTCCATTTCCTCCAAGCTCTCAAGTTCCTGGTGGATGCTGTCCTCTTCAGTGTCTTTTTTTTCTTCTTCTTCCGAACTGGTCTTCATCACCCCGTCTCTAAGAAGCAAAAAAGAAAAAGAAAAAATATAAAAACTTGTCCTTTTAGCAGAAGAGTAATAATACATAGGTACTAAATTACCTATTCAAATATTTAAGTATTATTTAAAAAAATCTATAATCTATTATTTATCTATTTTTAGAATATTATTAATAAAAAAAAACTACCAATATCAAAAGTTCTTTCTTGGATTTGTTTAATTTTTAAGTTCCTTTTGCACCTTGATTTCTTCAGCTCGAGACAATTGAGATCCACCCAGTCATGGAACCTGGGCGGCCCTTCTGCCTCTTTTTACGAGAACGCCTTATCTTCTTCCGATTTCATCAGAGCCAAGGCATCTTGTTGAGCAATTTTTGGAGATCGTCCAACTTTTCAACAAAATGAAATTTTTCAACCGCTTCCGATGTTTTCTTCCGATCTTTTCGAAGAGTTCTCCACTCGGCGAAGTTTTTCTAGCTTGTAATTTGCATCTTGCCCATGTTTAGTCAATTGGTTTCTCCCAAAAAAATGAACACTTTTTAAAGTTTTGTGATTCTTTACAGTTAATTTCACATGTAAATTATAAAATAAAGCACAAAACTTGAATTTGAGGGTAGTTTACAACCGGGTGTCTGGTGAATGGATACCCAAAGAAATATTTTATCCTTGGTCCGGCTTTGACCCTGATGTGGATGCCATTCCAGAGTTTAACAGGTAAATAAAGAAAAAATATTACAAACTTTAATTTCAATAAAATGTTTTAAAATGTCTTTTAAAATAATACTATAATAGTTATAAAAACAATAAACACACTTGGAAAATTTAAAAAAAAAAAAAAAAAAACGTTAAAAAAATCTTCACTGATAATTTTCGACTTAACCAGCTCAAAGGCCTTAGAAACTAAACTGAATAAATGAAAGGTCAGGTTTAAGCAAAAATCACCATCCCTAAAATAGAAATTAGATTTACCCTCCTTTTTACCCGTCAAACAGGTCTTTCTTTGGAAACTAGTCAGGAATGCCCTTATAATAAAAGATTAAATTTGAACAAAAAGTTTTTTAGTTTGAAAATTGAGTTCCAAAAAAACTTTTTAACAAAGAAAAAGTTAAATCCGAGACACATAATGTAAAAACCCGTAAATTCCCCAGAATATCCCAAACGAGCCCACTTGGTACCTGATTACGTTTTTGGGGTCAAAGGCTGATGTAACTCCGTTTGACTTAAAATATCAACAATTTGATAGAATTAAATTTTAAAAAAACAATATTAGCCATCTTTTGAGATGTTAACGGGTTTTATTATTAAGTTCTTGAGTTATGGCTTATTATGTCAGCTTTTTGGCCAAAAATTGGGGTTTTTTTCAAACTTTGAGCGACGAGCGGACGGGTTAACGTCGTTTAACGAGCTTTAAATTTTTTGGCTATCCCCAATATCTGGAAAGGGGAATCCCTTTTGTGGGGGCCAGATGAACAAAATTCTGACATCATTTTTGGTCCCAATTTAATATATATATATATATATATATATATATATATATATATATATATATATATATATATTATATATATATATATATATATATATATATATATATATATATATATATATATATATATATATATATATATATATATATATATATATATATTTTCAACCTAATGACATAACAATTATTGTAAAAAAGGCCCAAATTAGAGTACAAATTATATTCAAGAACGCTCCTGACTAAACTTTAAA
Organism: Listronotus oregonensis; assembly: GCA_019359885.1. Taxonomy (NCBI): domain Eukaryota; kingdom Metazoa; phylum Arthropoda; class Insecta; order Coleoptera; family Curculionidae; genus Listronotus; species Listronotus oregonensis. The sequence continues at coordinate 124,954 of JAHBCN010002894.1, forward strand.
GAGTAATTTTATTACTTTTGTGTTGTTTAGGATCAATTTTCTTTAAAAACAATATTCCCAAACCCTCAACACAATACATTACATGTAAATTAAAATTTTAATTCACTCTCAAAGATAACACCTAAATCATTAAAATGGCTCACAGATTCCAAAGCAATGTCATTTATTTGATATTGAAATATCACAGGTAAACGGTTTTTATAAAATCTCATTGTTTTACATTTATTTACATTAAAAGTTAAAAAATTTGGTCAATTTCTTTATGAAAAAATGCAAAAAAAAACCGTTAAAAATAGCCATTTTTTAAAATTTTGTTAATTATTGCAATACATATTTTTTTTATCAATTTTTAATTTTGCAGACAATTAGTTTTTTAATTCTGAATTAACTGAGAGGTCCTAAAGCATTATCGAATAATTTGTTGCTAAGATAATTGAGTTTTACTGATTTTAGAGCTCTAATCTATTGGGCTATATCTTTTTTGTTTACAAATATTTTAGGTCTTACAAACTGTTGCTTTTTCGAGAGTTATATTTTACTAATTTGGATAAACGTTATAAAAAAATATATTCAGTCCTTTGTTTTGAATCTTGAGTACTTGTTTGTTAATAAACAATCGGAGCTAGAGCGCCCTCTGCATAAGGAATGAATTTTTAACTAAAAATATGAAAAGCTGGTTTAAAAGCAAATATTTTTGAAACAAAAAAACAAGTCTCTACAACCAGTAGGAACCCAGTTAGCAATTTTTTTTGTTTAATTATATCTCAATTGTTTATAATAATTAGAAATTAGTATGGACGGCATCCATAGTATAATACTTGAACTTGATATATAAAAAGTTGTAATATTTGTTTTTTATTGCTAAAAGATGTGTTTAAAGTGACTGATACTTTCGAGCGGCGCAAGGGAGGTAGTGGTGAGGATGAAATGCCTAGTCAAAAACTGAAATTGAGAGTTCAAATAAGCGGAGCGCGAAAAAAGAAGCCATATCTGCGAATTTTTATCGGATCAAGCTCTTTTTTTTAGTCTGGGTTAGCGCTAAAAGTTGATTATAATGAGAAATAATGGTGCATTTAGTTTTTAAAAAGTATTATTAGTTTTTCTTTTAATTTCGATCTATGCGTCGCAGCTTACTTTCAATCGTAATATTAAAGGTGCCTTAGAAATCGAAAAGCCAGAATCAGAGGCTACTAATATATTGTGTAGTAGTTCCTAAGCTTTTTGACGAGATTGGGATTAATGAATACCCCAATGACAATAGTATTGACGGAAGAGCAATTAATATATTTAAAAGTATAGTTTCAGCCTCAGATTTATTAATTGATATGTCGTCTAATGAAACTTAAGTTTTAGGCAAATGCCACATAGATAAATAATTAAAATATAAATAAAATTATGTTAAATTGATTATTTTTTATTTTGTAATTAACTCTATACCTTTAATTTGTATGTATTTATTATTGTACAAACTATATCTCTATGTATAAATATTATTACCAAATGTATTAATCTATAAATATTGAAGACGATTTAAATTATATTTTACTTTCTTTTATTATAGATATTGTACCATTTAAGTACATGTTAATAAAAAAAATAAATAAATTACCTAAATTTTAAAGACAATTTAATGCTGATTAAAAAAGTTAAATTGTATAATGTTTAGTCAAACTAATTGAAATTATGAGAAAAATTAATAATTTTTTAAAACTAAATGTGCCATTTTTCATGACTTTTTGCGCTAAACCAGACAAAAAAAAGGCTTGATCCGATAAAAATTCGCAAATATATAGCTATTTGTTTCGCACTCCGCTGATTTGAACTCTTGATTTCAGTTTATGACTCGGCATGTGAGTCCTAGAGCTTCTGTTCCCACCACTACCTCCCTTGCGCCGCTCAAAAGTATCAATTAATTTAAACACATCTTTTAGCAACAAAAAAACAAATATTAGAACTTTTTGTTATGTGTTATATCAAGTTCAAGTATTACAAGTATACTATCAAATGCCATCCAAATTAATTATTTTTTATAAACAATTGAGATGTTAATAAAAAAATTCTAACTCGGTTTATATTGGTGGTAGAAAATATTTGTTTTTAAGTCGGCTTTTTATATTTATAGGTTAAAAATTCGTAAATCGTGCAGGGGGCGCACCAGCTCCAATTGTTTATTAACAAGAAGTACCTTTTTTTTAAGGCTCAATAGTAAAATATAAGTCCCCAAAAAGCAAAAGACAGTTTTTAAGACCTAAAATATTTATAAACAAAAAGATATAGCCCAATAGATTAGGGCTCAAGAATCAGTAAAAATCAATTATCTTAGCAAGAAATTATCCGATCATGCTTTGAACCTCTCATTTAATTCAGAATTAAAAACCAATTTTTGCAATGGTAGAAATTGATAAAAAAGTATTTTTGCAAAAATTATTAACTTTTAAAAAATTATTTTTTTAATAGTTTTTTTTGTATTTTTCATAAACAAATTGACCAAATCAATTTTAGCCATGTTTAAATTATATATTTTTTCATATACTTAAAAAGACATTTTGAACATACCCCTCTTAACAATGATGCTTGCAGAAGCGAAAAACATGTTTTTAATATTTCTTACCCTTCACCTCCACCCCTGCATACTTTTTTCGAGTCTAAAATTATATAGTCATATTCAGGTAATCACCATCTACAACTTCTAACACCTTTTAACCGGTAACAAATTAACGTCATAAACACCCTTTTTTACCTACAGACTGGACTATTAGGAGCAAACATCATTTACAATTAGACAATATATCTTATTTAAGCAAAAAAATTAATATTTAAATTAATTTTCTAATTATTTACTTACTAGTAGCTTTAACCCAATATTTAATTAAGTTAGTAAGTTATGTTATACAAACTTAATTAGATTAACTCGTTGACCAAACGAAACGATAAGGGGATCATATTAAATTGGGTCTTTAATTAAGATAGTTAGAATGGCGGCCTTAGGTAAGGTAAGTCAAATATAACCGAACACGAGAGAGAAATTAATGGACGACCCTCAACTCTCGGAAATAGAAGATTACGGCATGTCGTGTTAGAATACTACTTACAATTACAGCAGTACATTTTTTCCAAAAATGGTTTAGTAGAAATGATTATAGGGTATGGCTTTAAAATTAAAAAAAACTTTTTTAATATGTTTCTACACTGAAAAATGTTTTTTGGAAAAGAAATCACTTTTTTGTTAATCATGACTATTTTTTTTTTATCTTTATACGGATTGTCGTATATTATAACGGATACTATAACGGGTACAGTTCCCAAAGGTATTTTTTTTGTCTTGAGATAGTTCACTAAAAACTAAAGTACTAACGTATCGTAGGTGTCTAAAATGAAATAAAATATTTAAGTCTTTTTTAATGAACTTTTTTTTTATTTAGGAATTACCTTTGCAGGTAAAAGGTTTCACAGTCTAGACATACAGACTCTAGGAATAAAGAAACGAATAATGTGGCTTTATTGTAAGCTGGACAATAAACATTTGATTGTTGTCAGCTGCCAGGGATTTAAAATTAAACTTTATTAAAGAATTCTTTGTTAGTTCTTTGAAGAATTCATTATTAATTTGTATATGAGAGTAGCTTATTTAAAATGTTTATCGAGGAAAAAGTGTGTTATTTTCACTTGTGTCTAGAGAAACCCTGCTGGCGAGCTTCTTGACAGTGTTGACACATGAAACATGCTTTATTATGCAGGAACTCGGTGCGTAATTTGAAAAGTAGGCTTTTTCTAAATAATGCATTTAATGTAAAAAAAGCAAATCATGGATCTTTTCCAATACGTCTCCGCACTTTTACGTCTGAAATATAATAGGAAAAAATAAAATGCAACTTTAACTAACCAGAACTAACCATGACCGACCAAAGGCTTTTGAATTTGTCTAAATCCCTAAATAGAAGTTATTTACAAAATTTTTATAATTTTTGATATGGTAGAAGTTATAATTTTTTTAAAAGTGTAATTATTATGTATTGCCCGGGTTTTTTCCAATACGTTGTTAAAATTTTGTTTATAACTCCTACAAATAATTTAGACAAATTCAAAAGCCCTAAGTTCTAGTCGTTTATGATTAGTTCTGGTTGGTTAAAACAGCTTTTTATTTTCCCCAATTATATTTCAGACGTGAAAATGCGAGGACGTATTAAAAAAATTATTACATTAAAATGTAATATTTTTAGGTTATGACAAATTCGTTAGATTATATTAGACATGCGTCAACACTGTCAAGAAGCTCGCCAGCGGGGTTTCTCTAGACGCAAGTGTTATATTCTAACAATTAGGTAAATTAAGACGACGAAAAAAAAATCTTACCGTGATTGAAATTGGAGATAGGATGCATGGGCATAACGAAATAGTAACAATTAACATCGTAATGATAATTTTGTAAAAACATATATATTTTTTAACGAGGGTACCTTTTCTTTAAACGGTCAGTAGGCAAAACTGCCGGTATTTGGCAACGAAGAATCCCTGATGGATAGCGGAGTATCATACTCAAAATTCTCATCCCTTTATCTGTTTTTTGCCACCACACCAAGGAGGCATAGGTGATTATCGATTTAAGGACAGTAATGTATGACCAGTAGATCATATTGGGTTAAACTCTTCACGATTTTTCTAATAGCTTACATCATGACTATCATGCCCTTGTGACTTTTTGCAATATAACTTCCTAGGTGTAAGTTCCAATAAAGAATCTGATCATGGACAATTCCCAGATAGTTTACTTCTTTTGCGAGCTCAATCGTATTAGTAGATCATATTGGGTTTAACTCTTCACGATTTTTCTAATAGCTTATATCATGACTATAATGCCCTTGCGACTTTTTGCATTAGTACTTCCTAGGTGTAAGTTCCAATAAAGAATCTGATTATGGACAATTCCCAGATAGTTTACTTCTTTTAAGAGCTCAATCGTATTGCCATTCACTGGCACAATGACGGTTTTACTTGTACAGGTGTTAAGTCCCTTCTTAGTACACCAGTTTTGGATGATGTTTAGGGCAGTTTGCATGCAAGCAGAAACAATGCAGTCATTCTTGCACATAATGGTGATAACAAGGCCATCGGCGTAGCCTTTGTATATTAAATCCTTTGCTGATCAGCCTTATAAGGAGATTTTCAACTACCATTAACCAGAGCGCGGGCAAGAAGACTCCACCCCGTGGGAATCTCTTTACAGCCCTGACCGTGGCGGTGGCGTCCTCTAATACTAAGCTGATAACGCGGCTTTTAAGTATGAACTTAATCAATTGTATTAATCACGATGTATAGTTAGTAATAAATGTAATATTTATTATGATATGTCAAACAAGATTGATAGGTATTTGTATTTCTAGGCAGTTTAGTTATAATTTTAACATCCGCACCTGATACTATTTATGAGCTTCTGACAGACTAAAATAATGAACTCAATTTTTTCTATTTACAGATAAGATAATAAAGAAAAGGGTTATAAATGATTATCATTTATGGGATAAAACAAAAGAACGGAAATGAAGATTTTTTAAAGCACCTAAATAATAATTTTCACGACGAGGGTCACACAAATGTAACTTGGTATATTTATAATACATTACACTCTCATTTGTTTGCCTGTTAATGCTACTTTTTAATCCTTATAATCCTATATATATATATATATATATATATATATATATATATATATATATATATATATATATATATATATATATATATATATATATATATATATATATATATATATATATATATATATATATATATATATATATATATATATATATATATATATATATATATATATATATATATTATATATCCTGTAGGAGATATAAATATCATTGATACTTTTTTTATGACAACCCTTATTTCTATAACGAAGTTTAAAAAGGCAAATTTTACATTTGGTGAGATAATTTTGAGTAAAGAATTAATATAATATAAAAACAAAAAAAAGCCTATGAAATTTTAAAATAATATTTTTAATGCCAATGAAAACTTTAAAACCGACTTAATTAAATACTTAAATTGAGGACCGTTGCTTGCTTCGCAATTACTTTTAAAAAGTAATTCAATTATCAATTTAAAATAAAACTAGTTAAATTTTTATCAATAACTCTATCTTAATTTCCACATATATTAAACTCGATACACTAAACAAATAAAATAAATTTATACTAATATGCATCATACGCGCACGTCACACTATGCAAACTGCTTTCTCGGCAAGTTCAACATTAAATCACTCTTAAACAAAAATTTATTTTCATCTTACTTCAAACATCAACAGATCTTTTCACAAAAAAATATAAAAATGGTGGCGGTAAGCATAAATCGAATAAAAGAAATCAGCGCGAAGGCGGCATTTGCCGGATCCAAAGCGGCCCGCCGTGTTTCCAGATGCTCTTTCTGGCTGGCCAAAATTCCAGCAGTTTTTTCATAAAGCAAGGTAAATGAGTTTTTCGTAGTAATTCATTTATTTTTTAGGTAATTAAATTAATTTTTAAGTAATTGTGAAAATCAATTATCAATTACGATTACATTATCCTATTTATTGATAATCCAAATACAATTACCTATTCCGGAAAGTAATTGAATTAAAGTAAGAAAAGTAATTGAAATCGATTTTTAAATTATTTTAATTCAATTCAAGTCTGCTTGACAGTAGCCAAGATACTAAATAAATTCTTTTTGAACATCTTTAATAACTTTAGGGGGTATAAATTGTCTTTCGTGGCGCATTCTTTATCTTAATTTTTTGGCTTTGTAACATACATTTTACTATTCAAATAACCCCCTAAAAAGTAATTCAGGGGTGTTAAAACTTATTGACATGGCCGATAAAGAAAAAAGTAGCCTCGTCGGGAAAAATCATGGTCTTTACGAAATTATCATCATGATAAATTCCATTGAACAATCTTTCTATTTTGTTTATGCATCCTATTTCCAAATTCAATCATGGTAAAATATGTAATTTATTCTGGTTCCGTTAATTTAAACACATGGTAAAAACTAACACAATGTTTTCGTCGATAAACACTTTAAATACGTTGCTTTAGTTCAATTTGAAATCAGTGACAGCTGACAAAATCAAATATTTATTGTCAAGGTAACTCAGGCAGCTAACTACGCGATTAAACATTTAATTAAGTTGTTTTGGAGTTTTCATTGCCAATAAATTTAGTATTTTAAAATTGTATAGCGTTCTTTTTTTTTTGTTCTACACACATGCAAATTATTTTATCGTATAAAAATATGTGCTGTGTCCAAAACCTAAAATGGGTGCTACCAAAATATATCGATGACGTCATACCCCTAGAAAAATCAACCTATATATATATATATATATATATATATATATATATATATATATATATATATATATATATATATATATATATATATATATATATATATAAAATATATATATATATATATATATATATATATATATATATATATATATATATATATATATATATATATAATGAAAAATGCGCAAAACATAATTAATTTTTTTAAGTTGAAGAGTCTTTCCATAACTGTTAAACAAACTAATGAATTTATTCGAATTTATCCACTACTTAACGAATGTATCATGTAAAAGTAATGCTAAAGAAATCAAGATAACTTTGCGATGAAATGGAAGTTCGCGGTAAAGTGTGAAAGTGAAAAACATTTTCGAAAACGTGATTTTTACTTATTTTGTAAATTATCCAACCTGCTGAAGCCCCATTACTTGAAGTTTAGAAACTAAAAAGATTTCATATTTTACCTGCGTTTAAGCTAAGAAACAAGAAAAAACTCTTTGCATTTACAAATACGAGTAAACACGATTTTGAATTTATTTTTCGACAGTTCAAAAAAACTTGTGACAAAATTTTTGTGTAAAGCGTCAATATAAAAAAAAATTATCAATCTATTTTTTTTACATATTGCCAACCAAACTGGCAACAAAGTTTTTTCTTTATCTATTTGGGAGGTCATTCTTAATGGGCATAAAAAATTTGCTTGTCAAACCAAATTTAGATATACCAGCTACAAAATGGGAGTATATTGAAAAAAATGTATTTCTATTTTTTACTAAACTTTTTTTTCTTCTTTTTTAGGGCCGAAAATATTGTTTTATCGTAGAAAATGTTTTTTTGTAATTTTAAATCCAAGTAAAGCTCGAAAACTATTAATTATTAAAAAAAATAAAACTGTGGGTTTTAAAAAAACAATGTTTAAATTTTTTATTATTTTTTTTGGGGGTTTGAAATTTAGATTTCCTTTAATATCAATTACAATAAATCTCCCTAACTTTTTTTTTTCCCCCGAAAGTTTTATCAGACAACCCAATTTAGTATTTAAATTTTTTTTTTGGGGTTAAGTTCTCAGTAATAAATTCGTGTTTACCTAATTTAAAAAAAAAAAAATTAAAATTTTTTTTTTCCTAACAAAAGAAAATTTTTTATCTTAACTAATAAATTTAAGATTTTAAAGGGATATCTAAAAATTCCCTGCCCCATCCCAACAGGCTTTAAACGTCTTCAGAATTGCATAAAAAAGTGAGGGATGTAAGAAAAAAAGCTCGGTGCTTGTAATAAATGAGTTACCAGGACTTTTAGTAAAACCCAAAAAATGACTATCTACAAACATCTATCTTGTTTTGTTTACTTTTATGAAAAAATATTTAAAGGGGTTTTTTTACCCACTACAAAATTAAATTTCTTCTAAGCAAGCGAGAACAATTTAAGTGATAACTTTTAAAAACTTTACTGACTAAAAAAGTACAATATATTAACCATTTTTATAAACATCTATTTCGTTGTACCCATCTTTATCCGGTTTAAATTTGTTTTTCCCTCTTTTTTGGGATATTATTTTTAAAATTTAAAAAAAAACATATTTTTTTTGCACTTTAAGCATTACGTTAAAACCCCCCTTGCCGGGTTCAGCAAAATTAAATAACACCGGGATAGTCAATAGTGGAATGGATGACCGCCAGTGAAAACCATGTGCCGTTAAAAGGAGTTCGGAATCCACGTGGATTGCATTACCCAGACCTAATTTGGGGGGATTT